>CM042164.1:757689-767689 GCA_023376005.1 Doryteuthis pealeii | reverse complement strand
CAAAAAGCCATTCTAAACAAACCTTGTTTACAACTTATCATATCGTCGTGTCATAAAAGTCACTAGAAGTGGAATGTTAACCTACTCTAAACAAATCATAAAAATCTAAGAAGTTCGTTTAGTGTTGGGGTTATGGGATCGGCCTGTCAGTTTGGCAGTCCGGTTTCAAATCACGCACAGGGCGGTCTTCCGATCTATAGCTCTGCTGATGAGGCCTAATAGGCCGAAATGTACATACAGAGATTGATTTTTCTCGATTTGTTTAGCCATACATTTAATAGGTATTCCCGCCTAATTCATTATTAATTAATTAATTTCTAAATTAGGTACGACTCCAATTAAGCACTTATTCTCCAAAAAATTATCGGCAAAAAGCCATTCTAAACAAACCTTGTATATATATATATATATATATATATATATTATTATTATCATTATTATTATTATTATTATTATTATTTATATTTTTGCTTGAAGGTAATTACAATGCGTATATCGCATAAAATTCGATCGAATTCAGCTGAAGTCCCGGTTTCGATTTCTGTCGGAGGGAAATCGTTAGTATACATCGCTGATGAGACTTAATAAAGTTGAAACAGTCTGTACAATGTTCTACACACCGAATAATTCTTTACCAAAATTCACTTGTCATTATTATCTTCTATAATTATCGAATGTTATGCGATATACGCATTGTAATTGCCATCAAGCAAAAATATAAATAATATGTACTTTATTCAACAATGCTTGTAAAAAAACAAAAAACATTAAAAAATCATATATATATATATATATATATATATATATATATATATATATATCCTTTCCAAAGGACCACTCTCAAAAGTAATAAAACACTTTTTGAGAGTGGGGTCCCTGATAGAAAGTTTTCCTCATCAATTATTAGACAGATTTTATCTTCTCTAATAACTTATAGAATAATTATATTAACTTGATGCTTCAGAGGAGTCGAATAATAGATGAGGAAAACTTTCTATCATGGACTTCACTCTCAAAAAGTGTTTTAATACTTTTGAGAGGGGGATCCCTTGGAAAGGATTTTTAATTTACCCCCATCATTTCATTCATTTTTATTTCATCCATTCATTCATTCTACCATCAATTTTTAATTAAATAATTTAGAAGCATACGCAAAAACTTCAATGATATATATATATATATATATATATCTTATTATAATGGAGATTGTGTGGTTTTCTGTCTGTAACCGAAACTATATTACTACTCCAGTCACAATTCTCTTAGTTATTTACATCACACTCTTAATGATTTTATTTTTATCTTAACCTCAATTATTAATAAAATTGTCTTACATTATTAATACTGTTAACTATGTCGCCATACTGACAACATGCAATTATATTTATATATACAACAAAATAGCAGTTTACAGTGTGAACGGGAAGGCTTATTTGCATATTGATATTAAAAAATCGAATTTAATAAATATGTGCTTAGTATTATTGATTTCTAACTGTTTGGTTTTATTTTAATGAATATAAGCAAAAATCTCTTCAATGAATCTTACATGAAATCCATTAACAAGAAAAAATAACTGTCATGTTATTCTTTACTTCCTCTTTTAACTAAATACTTAAATTAGAAAAAATAACAATGAAAGACGAGAGTGATGGAAGAGTAAGTTTCAGTTGTTCTATTTTTCGATTATACTCCCTCTATTTAAAATCTTTTTATTTACATTCTTATTTAGTTTCTTTAGCCTTTCTAATTCAATACAATATTTTATTACATTAAAACTTAAATACTTGCACCCGGAGGGTGCATATATTTGCTAGTATATATATATATTTAATAATTTGTTTTGGGATGAAACAAAGAAACCACAGTGCTCAACCACAAATTTGTAGGAGCTTTCTTTATTTGTTGAATTTTTTAAATAGAAAAGTTTTTCATATGCAACTACCCCGGTTTGCTACTATTTCAAGCATTAGAATTCGCTAATAAATTTACTAACATAACAAAACTAGAGACTGACACAATTATGCACGCACGTAAGACGATTCTTTTTAATAAAGAGAAATCCTAGGTAAAAAAATCAAACCCATCGGATTATTTCGACATCGCCATGGGCGGATACGATAGTGCGGGAATCTGTGATTTAGTTGGTCTATATATTTTAAATTCATTGAAACAGAAATTTCCTACACACACACACACACACACACATATATATATATATATATATATATATATATATATATATATATATGCGTGTTTGTGTGTGTATATGTGTGTGGTGAAGAGACACATATAAATAGACTGCGAGTAAAGTTTTGAGATGAAAAATTACAATTGATGTCTCTATCTATTTTAGAGTGAGCTATAAATTTAACAGCTTATTGCTAGGGCGTATATTTCGGTGCGCCAGTTATTTGCACCACACCTATATTAATAATTCTGCAACTTAATAAGGAAAACACAATTCATTTTGCGCTGTAAATCAAAATAATCACCTTTTTGACTATGCTCTTAATTCAAAGTAGCAAAAAATAATCACGTATATTAAACATTATGCAGTGAAAATTTCATATTAAAATCCTACTTTTGGGTGACTATATAGAATTGTCTCCCTTATTATATCGGAGGCGGGGATTTCCCAGGTCACGTGTTTCTTTTGGTCCCATGACAAAGGGAATCCTAAAATCTCTCCCTTTTTCCGACACGACTTGGAAGGGTCAGTCGTATGTCTTGTCGCTTCCTTCGCATGTACACGCGTGCCTGTTTTCCTGTTCCCAGACCTCCTGAGAAAAAGGAATAATAGTAAGGTATGGTTTGTTTGGTTTGTTTTGTTTTACGGCATATCAACCTCAGTGGGTCATTTAATGCCGACAAAGTCTTGAAATAATTTCATTCTTAATGGATAACAAATTTTATTTATCAACTCATGTTTTTCTATTTAACCCATAGATGGGACCCTAACAGGTACTACCACTCCGGGTCAGAGTGGACCAGGAAGCAATGGTGATGAAGGGGTGCTCCACATTCCCCAAACCTCCCAAACTGAAACCTCACCATCAGATAGAGTTTAACGTCATTCCCAGGATATGTAAACCCTCAGTCCCCGCCTTCTAGCACCCATACGATAAAAAGGGTTGGGGATTGCCATAAGGGTTGGCAAAATCATATAGGTGCTAGAGCTTGACGTGACCAGCCGATTATCGGAGGGGGCCTCTCCGACCGCAAAGATAGGGCCAAAAGTCATGAACTCCTCATCCATCTGGTTTCTATCCTTAACCATCACGGGTCGCCACCCACGGCCAAAAGGTGCCCCCATTGGGGGAGTCTTATCGCTCTGCAGAAGTGCAGTCGGTGCATTCTTACGCCCCAGCCGACAGGGCGGGAATAATAGTAAGTGGTTTGCACACCTTCTTAAATAACATTGCTTCATTTTTCTTTGAACATTCTTGTATCCTTTTTATGGTTTGAGACTAGAACTGTTTCATCTTTGCATGTTTTTTAATTAAATATCTATTATTATACTAAAGCTGAGTTAATCAACTTTTGCTTCCTAAAGGCTTTTTTGCTATTTAGTTTAATGACACAAAAATTACACTAAATTAATCCTTAATTTTAGAAATTGAATTATGTTTGAAAAAAATTCTGTTTTAATTGGTTCTAATTAGTCGTAATTTGCAATTAAATCAAAAACCGACCAATTTCTTATTTTACTCTGTGTCTATCACTTTCTTCCCCTCTATGTATCTCTTGACTACCTCCACGTTAAATAATATTAGTTTTTTCTGGAGAGTAGATATATATATATATATATATATATATATATATATATATATATGAAATTTAACATAGAAATACATTTCAAATTTCCCAGTCTCTCTCTCTCTCTCTCTCTCTCTATATATATATATATATATATATATATATATATATATATAGAGAGAGAGAGAGAGAGAGAGAGAGGAGACACTGGAGAATTTGCAATGTATTTCTATGTTAAATTTCACAACCAGCAAACCGTAGCTTAAATGAGGTCAAACATTGCCTTTCTTAGAAAGCTAACAAAATGATTTTAAGGTTTCGTCCGGCCGTATTTTTAAAAAAATTTTATTCGCTTCGCTAACTCCCTTTTCCCTAATCTCAATCATCTACCCAGAGCTGAATGGGTGACCCAAATGAGTCACGTTTTGTCTAGTATCTTATATAAATTCCTTTGTCTTTTCACTGCCGAATATTTTGTTTTGTATTATCCTCATTTTGATAACCTAATGCATTATAGGATAACGTCTTATTCTACTAATATGTTTTGGAAGCGTGTGGTGTAATGCTTAAAGTCATTGGAAATGAACTCGTCACCCCGAGTTCAAATCCTGAACGTGGAAATTGCATTTCACTTAGTGCTAATACCCTTGGGAAAGGTACGAATCCTACTCTCCATCCAGCTATGGATAAATAGTAGGGCAGACTGGGCCCTTTAACCTTGGTTGGGCAACCGGTCTAGGAGAAGAAAAACTCTGAATTCAAATCTATTGAACTCCGCTTAAGAAATTGACCATGTGTCACACCCTGCTCGTTTGAGGGTTTGGTAAATATATATACTTCTAATAATTTCTTCTCTGGTTTTGATTTTACTTATCCATAGACATATATCAATGACAGAGAAGATGGTATTTACCCAACCCATTCGCCACTGGTAGGATGTGACATTAGGTTGCAAATCTTATTATAATGGAGATTGTGTGTTTTTCTGTCTGTAACCGAAACTATATTACTAATCGAGTCACAATTCCCTTAGTTATTTTCATCACATTCTTCATGATTGTATTTATATTTAAACCTCAATTATTAATAAAATTGCTTCACCTTTTTATTAGTGTTGTCCATATCTACTTACAAATAACATGCTATTGTATTTATATATACAAAAATAGCGGTTTGCAGTGTGAACGGGAAGGCTAATTTGCATATTGATATTAAAAATGTGATTTTATTAAATATGTGCTTAGTATTATTGATTTCTAACTGTTTGGTTTTATTTTAATGAATATAAGCAAAAATCTCTCCAATGAATCTTAAATGAAATCCATTAACAAGAAATTAAGTGTAATTTTATTCTTTATTTCCTAATTTAACTAAATAGTTAAATAAGTAAAATTCAGCAATGAAAGACGGCAGTGATGGAAGAGTAAGTTTCATTTCTATTTTTCTATTATACCCCCACTCTGTTTCAAATCTTTTTATCTGCATTCTTATTAGACTTTCTAATTTAATACGATATTTTATTACATTAAAACTTAAATACTTGCACCCGGAGGATGCATATATTTGCTAGTATGTATAAAAGATATTCGATAAGAAATTGTGCAAATAAATACTCTTAAGAAACAACATCCCAAAATGTAAATATGAACGTACAAAGAACGCGATTCCTTAACCTCTTGGCATAAAATAACCCTAGACGGTTTGACATGCTATTAAAATATATCAGTCAATCATAATTAATAATGTTTGATTAAATAGTAATAATTTTTTTACTAACACAAAATATTCGGTGATATTTGTTCTTTTAAAGTTTGAAAATTTAATTTGTACGATTATTTCTCTGGATGTTTGAGATGAGGCTTGAAGATTAGTAGTATCTACGTTATTCGGACTATTGTCCCCATCTTCATTGTTATTTGTACAACGTTTCGGTCGATATGCCCTCCGGCCTTCTTCAGGTATTTCTTGTCGGACTCGGGAACCTTCTTTTCGAACTCGGAAATTTTCTTGTCGTAATCGGACACATGGCCTAGTGGATAAGGTAGTTGGGTTAAGACAGTTCTAAGTGACAGTTATCTCTGGATCCCGAGTTCAATCCTGAGTTACAGGCAGTTAGAAAAATAATTAACACAACTCATACCCCAGCTATGGTTAGCGGAATGAGAACAGGATACCCCCGTCGACTAAATAAAGGGTTAGGTTCAAAGTTCTGTGATGGCTCCCGATTACGACAAGAAAGTTCCCGAGTTCGAAAAGAAGGTTCCCGAGTCCGAGAAGTTTCCCGAGTCCGACAAGAAATACCTGAAGAAGGCCGGAGGGTATATCGGCCGAAACGTTGTACAAATAACAATGAAGACGGGGACAATAGTCCGAATAACGCAGATAATACGTTGTACGATTAGTTACGTCTCACAGCAATATATTTCCAGTCATTATAGTTTATAGCTAAAAACGATTTCTCGATAAAAATAAAATAAGAATTTCTCACCATTTATTATATAGAACAAAATGCGCGTGTTTGTAGGATTTAGAGTCTTAGAAAATAGACTCGTCGACCCGAATTCAAATCCTGGACAGGGCTGTTTGCCTTTCATATAGCGCTAATACCATTGAGAAAGGTATGCATCTAACAACTCTTCCCCAACTATGGGTAAATAGTAGGACTAACAGGACACTTTAAGCTTTAACCAATCTAGGAGAAAGAAAAATCCCAAATCAATTCTATTAAACTCCGCTTAAGAAATCTACCTTGTGTCGCATCCTACTTGTGTGGAAGGGTTGGTTATCTATAGAGAACTGACAGAAAATCCCATCTGAATTATTGATATAGATTGTGAAAGACTTGTTGGTACATATATATATGGAATAAAAATGACCTTTTCATAGAAAATTTAGTAGCTTTATATCAAACCTGTTTAGTTTTCTATAGAGAACTGACAGACAATCCCTTCCAAATTATTGATATAGACTGTGAAAGAAAGGTTCACACACACACACACACACACACACACACACACACACATATATATATATATATATATATATATATATATATGAGGTTAAGTAAACAAACAAATGTGTTTATTTTTATATGGCTTTAAGCCGACAATTTTTGGAGGATATGTGCTTAATTGAAGTCATACCTAATTATGAAAATTAATTAGTTAATAATTAATGAATTTAGGCGGGCATATATGTTCAAATGTAAGGCTAAACAAATCGAGAAAATGTCAATCCCTGAATGTAATAGGTCGAAATGTACATTCAGGGATTGACATTTTCTCGATTTGTTTAGCCTTACATTTGAACATATATGCCCGTCTAAATTCATTAATTATTAACTAATCAATTTTCATAATTAGGTATGACTTCAATTAAGCACATATCCTCAAATATATATATATATATATATATATATATATATATATATATATATGGAATAAAAATTACATTTTCATAGAAAATTCAGTAGCTTTATATCAGACCTGTTTAGTTATCTATAGAGAACTGACAGACAATCCCTTCCAAATTATTGATATAGATTGTGAAAGACAGACAGAGAAAACGTAGCAAAAATGACATTCATGATTGACATTGCCGCTTGGCTTGTCTATTGGCATTTTCATGATGATCTGAAAAATGGAGATATTTTTTTTTGTTTTTGTTTTTTTGTTTCTTGGTGAGGCTAATGCAGGCTTTTATCTTTATGATGAACGAAGGGTTCATGCAATGGTCGGTATTATTGAATAGAGAAGGATTTTAAGGCTGGTAGAGTTAATACTTTCTGACACTGATGTTGAAAACAAAGAAATAATGCCGATGATGCTGGACTAGTAAAAAAAAAAAAAGATGGAGATTAAGAAGCTGGTGTGGTTAATAGAAATTTGGATACTTGCGATGATTCTGCCAGTGGTTGGGAGGTGGGGGGTACCGAGCAAACGTGTTGGGAGAGATAAAGTGCGTTTAGTAAAAAGCGACTGCTTTGACCCAGATTTTAATGGATGGGGGACGAGATTGATGCGGTGTTGTTACAAAGGAATAAGAAATATCCATGGCGCGGATGGATGAGATAATTGATGGGATCAGAGAAACAAGTGCGAGAGAGAGTGATGTAACTGAGAGTAATAGTGAGAACGGTAGCGGGTAAGAGTTTCAAAGGACCGTTGAGATGAAGAAAAGAAGCTGAGAAAGATGAGTTGCAAGAGAAAGAAGTCAGAAAAAGAAACAGCTATAAAAATGGCGGGGGATAAATTGCGGGAAACAGAGACGGATTATTATTACCAATTCTTCGGTATTTTCTATATCCTGGCTTTCATTCTCCTACTGTTGGCTTAATTGATAATAATTTGGTGTACTACTATTGTAACGTTTTTGCCATTTTTGGTTAATAAATCTTTTTATTTGGTTCTTAAGATCTGTATATGGGACCTTGAAGTTTTTTGTCAATTTCTATATTTGTGACATATTTTGTATCTGAATTGGCTTTGTCATTCGTCGTTTTTCCAACATGTCTTTCCGCCCTGTCGGTTGGGGCGTTAGGTGTATTTTTGTAGATAGTTTTGTGGATGTAATTTAAATCTGATTCATAATTTTCGGTATATTTTTATTTTTCTCAAGAAGGACAAAATGCCATCCATTAGATATTTCATATTATTTGCGTTGAAAAAATTATTTCTGAGAGGAACGAAAACTTTACATTCTATGAGGAAATGTTTGACAGCGCAGGGTTTTTTAATTTTTTTAATTATTTCACATCGTGGTTGATCCTTTTGTTTGAGTATAAAAGATTGCATAAGTCTTGTATTGCCAATGCGCAACCGAGCCAGTATTATTTCACCCTCTTGGTATTTTCTATATCCTGGCTTTCATTCTCCTACTGTTGGCTTAATTGATAATAATTTGTTCGATGTACTACTATTCTAACGTTTTTGCAATTTTTGGTTAATAAATCTTTTTATTTGGTTATTTAGATCTGTATATATTTATTACTAATTCGCCATACAAAAGGTCTTTCGGGATGCGGCCATTTCTCATCCTCCTGACATGTCCAAGCCAGCGAAAGAAAAATTGTAGGAAAATATTTATCTTTAAACTTATTGTTAATGTGTGGGACAAAAGTTAGTACTTAAGTTATCTTTACAGATGTATTTTTGTAGATAGTTTCTTGGATGTATTTTATATCTGATTCATACGAGGGGCGTTCAATATATAATGCCCCTGACCCACTTCCCATAGCAGCAGAGCAACGAAACTTGACACAGTTATTAGTCTTTTTCTACATAGGAACCACCCAGAGTTACGCATTTCTCCCATCGTTTGATGCAGCTCTGGAGACTGTTTTTGTAGAACACCCCAGGTTGGTCCTCCAACCACGACGTGACTTCAGAAATCAAGGCTGCATCATCTGGGAAACGCTTTCCTTTCAAAAACAACTTCATAGCTGGGAAGAGTGAAAGTCAGAGGGTGCAAGGGCAGGAGAGTAGGGGTGATGGGGGAGTAGTTCATAGACGCACTCCTGTGCTTCTGATCTGGCGTACGCGAGTTGAGGACCGGAGTGTTGTCTTGCAGAGGGAGGACGCCTTTGCTGATTTTGCCCCGCCTCTTGATTTTGATAGCTTCTCTTAATTTCCTCAAAAGTAAAGCATAATAGGCTCCTGTAATTGTGGTACCCTTTGCCAGGAAATCTGTCATCACTACTCCGTCCTGGTCCCAGAAGACTGTGAGCATGACCTTGCCAGCGGAGGGCTGCACCCTTGCCTTCTTTGGAGGAGGTGAGTCATGGTGCTTCCATTGGATTGACTGGGGTTTGGTATCTGGATCATAATAATGGACCCAGGTTTTATCCTGTGTAATCACTCTTTGAAAAACTTTGACTCATCTTCTTGGCCCATCTCCAAATTCATCCTCAAGCACTCGACGCGTTCTTGCTTCTGGAAAGGTGTTAGCAACCTGGGAATCCATCTGGGACACACCTTTTGCATATGCAAATAGCCATGAATGATAGTTTCCACAGACCCGGTACTAATCTTGACTCATGGGCTATTTTGGCGAATAGTTATGCGTCGATCTTCCAAAATGGCAGCCTCAACTTGACGGACAGATGCCTCATCAATGGCAGAAGGGGGCGAGTAGATCTGGGAGCTGTTTCCACAGATTTTCCGACCATGTTTGAATTCACGTGCCAGCGTTTTACAAGTCATATGATGGGGCATCATCAAGCCAGGACCGATCTGATTTAGAC
>CM042164.1:755073-757589 GCA_023376005.1 Doryteuthis pealeii | reverse complement strand
ATCTATTAGGACTCTCTCTCTCTTCTCTCTCTCTCTTTCGCTGTCTCTCTCTCTCTCTCTCTCCTCTATCTCTTCTCTCACGCCCTCTCTCTCATCTCTCTCTTCTCTCTCTTCTCTCTCCTCTCATCATCTGTTCATGTGGCAACAGAAATATCTATGACTCTTCTCTCTCTCTCTCTCTCTATCTCTCTTTCGCACTCTCTCTTTTCTCTCTCTTCATACTTTCACAATGTGTGTGAGCCAAAAGTATTTATATTTTAGATTTAAATGCATATAGTGAAGAGGAGAGACATCTTTTATCTGTAACGCTTACTTAGAGAATGGGTTAGAGCTATGATACGGACACATTTTTACAGTGAGGGATGGTATATATATCCTTCACCACTGTGACTTCCTCTACGCAGCATCCGGAATCCGCACAGAACTGATTGATGTAAGCTTTTGCTGTTTGGCCTACACTGGTGTGTTTGTGTGCAGGTGTAACCAAAAATATATATATATATATTTCCCAACCCCTCCGCACGAGCAGGATGTGGCACAAGGTCAATTTCTTAAGCGGAGTTTAACAGGTTTGAATTAAGAGTTTTCCTTCTCATAGACTGGTTACCTAGCCATGGTTAAAGAGCCCAGTCTGTCCTGCTATTTACCCGTAGCTGGAGGGAGAATTGGATTCATACCTTTCCCAAGGATATTGGCGCTATGTGGAATGCCAACAGCTTCGTCTAGGAATTGAACTCGGGTGGACGAGTTCATTTCCTACGACTCTAACCATTACACCACGCGCCTCCATTAATATCCAAAAATAAAGATATAGTGGTGAAATAAGTAGACTTCTTATATGTATTTATGCAATATTTTACTCCGAGTTACAAAGATTTTTCAATTTTTTTTTATCTTAGTAATGAATCATAGCTAACAATATATGTTTTGTTTTTATAGTTTTCCACAAGAAAGAATAAAATACTGGGATATTTGAATGAACAGAAAATTAACTGTTGTTGTTAATTAATTTTGATGGCATACAAACCCGCCCCTCGGGGGGGGGGGTGCTATAATTAACGGCGTCGATCCCAGGGGGGCCATCACCCCAGGCAACACCTGCCCCCTCAATTTAAAGGGACAGGGCTGGGTTAATTGCCCAGCGCCTGAGGTGCCCTATCTGGACGGGATTGACGCAATTTTTTCCACTTACCACCCATGAGCTTTGGCTTGTGGGTGGGCCCACATAAAAATGTCCTTGTGCCACGCCCTCATAAGTGGGATGAGACGCAAATACCTGTATACCCGCCTGGGGTTATTTTATGCGTAGATGTTAGGGAAATGCGTACATGGTTTGTTTATATTACAATTTCTTTGGAAATCGCTTGGTCGATGATCGATTTTGCATTTGAATTATAGCCAAAATATTGTCTGAATTTTTTTAGATGAGGCTTGATCATTTGTATCATTTACATTTTTCAGACTGTTGTTAATTATCTTTATTTTTATATACACAACGTTTCGGCCGATGTGTTTCGAACTCGGGACCCTTCGTGCCATAATTGGGAGCCTTTACGGAACTTCGAATTCAACGTTTTATTTAATCCAGTGCATTGTGCGTCCAGTTGGATACATAGCGCAACGGTTATAAGTGTTGAGTTAATGCAGTTTTAAGTGACAGACATATCTAGGTTGGAGATTCAATTCTGACCACGGGTCAGTAGTTACTTTGTTTGTTTGTTTTTTTGGGGGAGGGGTTGACACGGCTATAAGATATCAAGGATTCCTATCTAATACAAATAATTTGCAAACAGATCTATTTTGATCCATAAACGGAACCTAAACAGGTACCTCCACTCCGGGGCAGAGTGGATTTGGAAGTAATGGTAATGAAGAGTGAATCCACACTCCACAAATCTCCAGAACTAATATCATTGGGAAATGTATGAACGCCTTTTGTTGTATACTCTATTTCTTTACTTCTATTATTCTTCTGCTCATCTTTGGTATCTTACGTTCTTCTTCTAGCGTCTGGACTTCGTCTTAGGACTTCGTGTCTGGTCTTCCATTGGTGATTTCTCTTAATCAGAAGCCCTTGGTAGTTTTTAGATAATAACACAAGACTTCGATTTACTTTAGATCATATTTTATTTCGAAATCCCCACCAGACTACCTGCGCAGATTGAGTCGGCCATGCATTTACCACGACTTACCACTGTCGTGGTTTGGCCGATACTGAACTAAACTCTCTTTCTAATCTAGACCGGAAGAGGGTCTTCTCCACCGATTCTCACGGTATCCACCGGAAGGATCAGGATGAGGCCAAGCCTTGTCATTCACTCCTTCAAGGCCGCCGGCTGCACTTATAACAGCCATTTTGGTTTCTACACTACTGTACAATAAGTATTAGGAATCTAATAATTATGTAACACTTTATCCCCTGGCAATGTTAAATAGTAATACTACTGTTCTTCTACAAGGATGCCTTTGGTATTGGAAAACGCAGAAAGTTTGATATGCCATTAAACAAATAAATA
>CM042164.1:737573-750073 GCA_023376005.1 Doryteuthis pealeii | reverse complement strand
TCTCTCTTTAGACATTCCTTTTGTTTTATTCTATTTTATTTTTCCGTTCTCTCTCCCCCTCTCTCTCTCTCATTTTCTTTTTCCTTTCTCTCTCCCCCCTCTCTCCTCTCTCATTTTCTTTTTCCTTTCTCTCCCCCCCTCTCTCTCTCTCTCATTTTCTTTTTCCTTTCTCTCTCCCCCTCTCTCTCTTCATTTTCTTTTTCTCTCTCTCTCTCTCTCTCTCTCTCTCTCTCTCCTTCTTCTCTCATTTTCTTTTCCTTTCTCTCTCTCATTTTCTTCCTCTTCTCTCTCACCCTCTCTCTCTCTCATTTTCTTTTTCCTTTCTCTCCTCTCTCTCTCTCTCTCTCTCTCTCTCTCATTTTCTTTTTCCTTTCTCTCTCTCTCCCTCTCTCTCTCTCCTTCTCTCATTTTCTTTTTGTTTCTCTCTCTCATTTTCTTTTCCTTTCTCTTTCTCTTATTTTCCTTTTTCCTTTCTCTCTCTCTATCTCTTTCTCATTTTCTTTTTTCCTTTTAAATGAAGTCATTCATCGACAATAACAGATGTTCTGTTTGGTTTTATGTGAGTGACATTTGCGAGGATGAAACAGTGTTATATCATTTATATTGGGGTCCACAAAATAGACCCTGAAATAGAAAGTGTATTGTATAGGGACCAAAGTCGACTGGCAGTATTAATCGTTAGTTCAAATTAACAACATACGCAAGTCGTATAGCCAAAAAGTTTTGTTTTAATTTATTTCTAGTATGTGTGTACAAAATTTTTTTAAAAATTTATTTCTAGTATGTGTGTACAAATTTTTTTTTTAATTTATTTCTAGTATGTGTGTACAATTTTTTTTTTTAATTTATTTCTAGTATGTGTGTACAAAATTTTAAAATGACATTTTAAAGCAGATTCATCTTCTAAAAAACATATTTAAATTATTTGCGTTTTTTTTTTGCACTGCAAACCTAGCATATCCATTAATTAAATGAAAGTTTTTGGAATTCAAGTATCTTCAACTGACCATTATATATCTGTTGGCAGAATATCTGACTAATGAGCTCCTTCTTTGGTAGAATAATGTAAAGCATGGGCTGTTTCAAATTAGTCATGACTATTTGGACTGTTTATTTGTTTATGTAAGTGTTTATGTGTCACCCCAAATCTGTCCATTGTACTTTAAGCAGTGACATTCAGTTTGATGTTAAATCCATTTGGGGTCAGTGTCCGAAGTTGTTTTAACCATTTGTTTTCTTGTGGTTTTTTTGTGTGTTTTTTTTTCGCATATAACTATTCAGAGTAAATTTCGTAAAAAAATAAAAATAATAAAAATAGCTAAGAAGACTACTGAAAGTCTGACAAGAAGTAGACGTCAAAACAAAATGAATCGAAAAAAGAGTGGTATTGAAAACCTATTTCAATAGTTTCTTAGAAATGAATTACACAGGATAGGGTAGAAGGTAGAGGTTAGACGGTTTTCCCCAGTTCATAAAAAAACTATAATTCATTAAGGAACTTTAGTTGAGAGACATAAAAATTTTCCTAAAAACTCATTCTATGCAAATACGTGCATCACAAGATGCACTAAATTAAAAAGCTATCAGCATCACTGAAGGTTTCATAAGCAGAAATATTATTATACCATTTTTTGTTTTCTTATTGAATTGTAATGTGAATACAAATGTATGTGATAATATTTGTTGGTTGATCTTTCTATATTTTTAATTCTAATTTAAAGTTTATAGGAAAAGTAAAGAATTTTCCATATCTTTTTCATCTTTCTCTGAATGTTTGAGATGAGGCTTGATGATTAGTATTATCTGCATTATTCGGACTATTGTCCTCATCTTCATTGTTATCTGTACAACGTTTCGGCCAATGTGCCCTCGTGCTTTCTTCAGGTATTTCTTGTCGGACTCAGATGAAGGTAAGCAGGAACCGTTGCTCAGTTGGAGATTGTGAGTAAATTCCTTCTACTTACAAAGACCAGGTCGAAGGTAGATGATGCACAGCGCTTCCAAGACAGCTAGCTGAAATCTAGAACTGACATAGTCAATTATAGAAAAAAGGTATCAATTTTGTACACCTTAGCACAGTTCTGAAGAGTCGTAAGCGAAAAAAAATGTTTTTCCAAAAATGAATCCGCATTTAAATGCTATATAAATGCGTTTTAAGGATGTCTGTAAGAATGATTACAGGCGCTTTAGCATTGCCCCTTCCAGCTGGGAAGATTTGGCTCAGTACCGCTCTCCGTAGAGGACTGTTCATGTCTGAAGTCACCCTGGCGCAACACCATGAAGCCAAGAGGTCTAGAAGAAAGCAGCGGCAGCAAAGCACAGGCACATCAACATCTTCAGGGACAGCCTTCAAATGCGACATCTGTGGTCGACAATGTTTTTCAAACATTGGACTTCACAGTCACAGGAGGCACTGTAACTTCAGGGGCACAAAAACTATATTATAGTCTTCCAAGAATTAAATGCCAATTAATAAAATAATAATAATAATAATAATAATATATATATATATATATATATATATATATATATATATATATATTAGTAAGTGAGTAAAGTCGTCGGGGTGGCCTAATGTCGATATCAGTCTGTTTCCGAGTGCTGCATCCCCTGGAGCGGCTAATAAGTGGGATGAGATGCAAATATCCTAATGTCGGTATCAACAAGACAGCATGGGAGTCTATCCTCTTTTCAATAGCCCTAGGCCAAGGAGTTTGTTCTGTGCTAGTCATATGTTAAGTTGGCAAAGAGTCTGTATCGAACCAGGAACCTTGCGATTCCTAATCAAGTGCTCTACCGACCGAGCTAAAACCAGCCCTATATATATATATATATATATATATATATATATATATATATATATATATATTATTATTATTATTATTATTATTATTATTATTATTATGCTTGAAGTAATTACAATGCGTATATCACATGAATTCGATAATTATAGATGATAATAATGACAAGTGAATTTCGGTAAAGAATTATTCGGTGTGTAAAACATTCAGCTTAAGTCCCTGTTTCGATTTCTGTCGGAGGGAAATCGTTAGTATACATCGCTGATGAGACTTAATAAAGTTGAAACAGTCTGTACAATGTTCTACACACCGAATAATTCTTTACCGAAATTCACTTGTCATTATTATCTTCTATAATTATCGAATGTTATGCGATATACGCATTGTAATTGCCTTCAAGCAAAAATATAAATAATAATATGTACCTTATTCAACAATGCTTGTAAAAAACAAAAAAACACTGAAAAATCATATATGTATATAATATATATATATATATATTATATATATATATATCCTTTCCAAAGGACCCTCTCAAAAGTATTAAAACACTTTTTGAGAGTGGTCCCTGATAGAAAGTTTTCCTCATCTATTATTGGACACATTTTATCTTCTCTAATAACTTATAGAATAATTATATTAACTTGATGCTTCAAAGGAGTCTAATAATAGATGAGAAAAACTTTCTATCAGGGACCCCACTCTCAAAAAGTGTTTTAATACTTTTGAGAGGGGGGTCCCTTGGAAAGGATTTTTCATTTATCCGCCTCATTTCATTCATTTTTATTTCATCCATTCATTCATTTTACCATCAATTTTTAATTAAATAATTTAGAAGCATACGCAAAAACTTAAATGATATATATATATATATATATATATATCTTATTATAATGGAGATTGTGTGGTTTTCTGTCTGTAACCGAAACTATATTACTACTCCAGTCACAATTCCCTTAGTTATTTACATCACACTCTTAATGATTTTATTTTTATCTTAACCTCAATTATTAATAAAATTGTCTTACATTATTAATACTGTTAACTATGTCGCCATACTGACAACATGCAATTATATTTATATATACAACAAAATAGCAGTTTACAGTGTGAACGGGAAGGCTTATTTGCATATTGATATTAAAAAATCGAATTAATAAATATGTGCTTAGTATTATTGATTTCTAACTGTTTGGTTTTATTTTAATGAATATAAGCAAAAATCTCTTCAATGAATCTTACATGAAATCCATTAACAGAGAAAAATAACTGTCATGTTATTCTTTACTTCCTCTTTTAACTAAATACTTAAATTAGAAAAAATAACAATGAAAGACGAGAGTGATGGAAGAGTAAGTTCAGTTGTTCTATTTTTCGATTATACTCCCTCTATTTAAAATCTTTTTATTTACATTCTTATTTAGTTTCTTTAGCCTTTCTAATTCAATACAATATTTATTACATTAAAACTTAAATACTTGAACCCGGAGGGTGCATATATTTGCTAGTATATATATATATTTAATAATTTGTTTTGGGATGAAACAAAGAAACCACAGTGCTCAACCACAAATTTGTAGGAGCTTTCTTTATTTGTTGAATTTTTTAAATATAAAAGTTTTTCATATGCAACTACCCCGGTTTGCTACTATTTCAAACATTAGAATTCGCTAATAAATTTACTAACATAACAAAACTAGAGACTGACACAATTATGCACGCACGTAAGACGATTCTTTTTAATAAAGAGAAATCCTGGGTAAAAAATCAAACCCATCGGATTATTTCGACATCGCCATGGGCGGATACGATAGTGCGGGAATCTGTGATTTAGTTGGTCTATATATTTTAAATTCATTGAAACAGAAATTTCCTACACACACACACACACACACACACATACACACACACACACACACACATATATATATATATATATATATATATGCGTGTTTGTGTGTGTATATGTGTGTGAAGAGACACATATAAATAGACTGCGAGTAAAGTTTTGAGATGAAAAATTACAATTGATGTCTCTACCTTTTTTAGAGTGAGCTATAAATTTAACAGCTTATTGCTAGGGCGTATATTCCGGTGCGCCAGTTATTTGCACCACACCTATATTAATAATTCTGCAACTTAATAAGGAAAACACAATTTATTTTGTGTTGTAAATCAAAATAATCACCTTTTTGACTATGCTCTTAATTCAAAGTAGCAAAAAATAATCACGTATATTGAACATTATGCAGTGAAAATTTCACATTAAAATCCTACTTTTGGGTGACTATATAGAATTGTCTCCCTTTTTATATCGGAGGCGGGATTTCCCAGGTCACGTGTTTCTTTTGGTCCCATGACAAAGGGAATCCTAAAATCTCTCCCTTTTTCCGACACGACTTGGAAGGTCAGTCGTATGTCTTGTCGCTTCCTTCGCATGTACACGCGTGCCTGTTTTCCTGTTCCCAGACCTCCTGAAAAAAAGGAATAATAGTAAGGTATGGTTTGTTGGTTTGTTTGTTTTACGGCATATCAACCTCAGTGGGTCATTTAATGCCGACAAAGTCTTGAAATAAATTCATTCTTAATGGATAACAAATTTTATTTATCAACTCATGTTTTTCTATTTAACCCATAGATGGGACCCTAACAGGTACTACCACTCCGGGTCAGAGTGGACCAGGAAGCAATGGTGATGAAGGGGTGCTCCACATTCCCCAAACCTCCCAAACTGAAACCTCACTATCAGATAGAGTTTAACGTCATTCCCAGGATATGTAAACCCTCAGTCCCCGCCTTCTAGCACCCATACGATAAAAAGGGTTGGGGATTGCCATAAGGGTTGGCAAAATCATATAGGTGCTAGGGCTTGACGTGACCAGCCGATTATCGGAGGGGGCCTCTCCGACCGCAAAGATAGGGCCAAAAGTCATGAACTCCTCATCCATCTGGTTTCTATCCTTAAGCATCACGGGTCGCCACCCACGGCCAAAAGGTGGCACCATTGGGGGAGTCTTATCGCTCTGCAGAAGTGCAGTCGGTGCATTCTTACGCCCCACCGACAGGGCCGGAATAATAGTAAGTGGTTTGCACACCTTCTTAAATAACATTGCTTCATTTTTCTTTGAACATTCTTGTATCCTTTTTATGGTTTGAGACTAGAACTGTTTCATCTTTGCATGTTTTTTAATTAAATGTCTATTATTATACTAAAGCTGAGTTAATCAACTTTTGCTTCCTAAAGGCTTTTTTGCTATTTAGTTTAATGACACAAAAATTACACTAAATTAATCCTTAATTTTAGAAATTGAATTATGTTTGAAAAAAATTCTGTTTTAATTGGTTCTAATTAATCGTAATTTTCAATTAAGTCAAAAACCGACCAATTTCTTACTTTACTCTGTGTCTATCTCTTTCTTCCCCTCTATGTCTCTCATGACTACCTCCACGTTAAATAATATTAGTTTCTCTGGAGAGTAGAGAGATAGAGATAGAGATAGATAGAAAGAGATAGAGATAGATAGATAGATAGAGAGAGAGAGAGAGAGAGAGAGAGAGAGAGAGAGAGAGAGAGAGAGAGACGGGAGAACTTGAAATGTATTTCTATGTTAAATTTCACAACAAGCAAACCGTAGCTTAAATGAGGTCCAACATTGCCTTTCTTAGAAAGCTAACAAAATGATTTTAAGGTTTCGTCCGGTCGTATTTTTTAAGATTTTTTATTCGCTTTGCTAACACCCTTTTCCCTAATCTCAATCATCTACCCAGAGCTGAATGGGTGACCCAATGTGTCACGTTTTGTCTAGTATCTTATACAAATTTATTTGTCTTTTCCCTGTCGAATATTTTGTTTTGTATAACCCTCGTTTTGATAACCTAATGCATTATAATGAATGCAGATGTTAGCTTCTAAATAAGGTCTTATTCTACTAATAATTTCTGGAAGCGCGTGGTGTAATGGTTAAAGTCATTGGAAATGGACTCGTCGCCCCGAGTTCAAATCCTGAACGTGGTAATTGCATTTCACTTAGCGCTAATACCATTGGGAAAGGTACGAATCCTACTCTCCATCCAGCTATGAGTAAATAGTAGGGCAGACTGGGCTCTTTAACCTTGGTTAGGCAACCAGTCTAGGAGAAGGAAAACTGAATTCAAACCTGTTGAACTCCGCTCAAGAAATTGACCATGTGTCACATCCTACTCGTTTGAGGGTTTGGTAAATATATATACTACTAATAATTTCTTCTCTGGTTTTGATTTTACTTATCCATCCACATATATCAATGACAGAGAAGATGGTATTTACCCAACCCATTCGTCATAGGTAGGATGTGACATTAGGTTGCAAATATGTATAAAAGATATTCGATAAGAAATTGTGCAAATAAATACTCTTAAGAAACAACATCCCAAAATGTAAATATGAACGTACAAAGAACGCGATTCCTTAACCTCTTGGCATAAAATAACCCTAGACGGTTTGACATGCTATTAAAATATATCAGTCAATCATAATTAATAATGTTTGATTAAATAGTAATATTTTTTTTACTAACACAAAATATTCGGTGATATTTGTTCTTTTAAAGTTTGAAAATTTAATTTGTACGATTATTTCTCTGGATGTTTGAGATGAGGCTTGAAGATTAGTATTATCTACGTTATTCGGACTATTGTCCCCATCTTCATTGTTATTTGTACAACGTTTCGGTCGATATGCCCTCCGGCCATCTTCAGGTATTTCTTGTCGGACTCGGGAACCTTCACGGACTCGGGAACCTTCTTTTCGAACTCGGAAATTTTCTTGTCGTAATTGGGCACATGACCTAGTGGATATGATAGTTGGGTTAAGACAGTTCTAAGTTACAGTTATCTCTGGATCCCGAGTTCAATCCTGAGTTACAGGCAGTTAGAAAAATAATTAACACAACTCCTACCCCAGCTATGGTTAGCGGAATGAGAACAGGATACCCCCGTGGACTAAATAAAGGGTTAGGTTCAAAGTTACGTGATGGCTCCCGATTACGACAAGAAAGCTCCCGAGTTCGAAAAGAAGGTTCCCGAATCCGAGAAGGTTCCCGAGTCCGACAAGAAATACCTGAAGAAGGACGGAGGGTATATCGGCTGAAACGTTGTACAAATAACAATGAAGATGGGGACAATAGTCCGAATAACGCAGATAATACTTTGTACGATTAGTTACGTCTCACAGCAATATATTCCCAGTCATTATAGTTTATAGCTAAAAACGATTTCTCGATAAAAATAAAATAAATAAAAATTCTCACCATTTATTATATGGAACAAAATGCGCGTGTTGTAGGATTTAGAGTCTTAGAAAATAGACTCGTCGACCCGAATTCAAATCCTGGACAGTGCTGTTTGCCTTTCATATAGCGCTAATACCATTGAGAAAGGTATGCATCTAACAACTCTCCCCCAACTATGGGTAAATAGTAGGACAAACAGGACACTTTAAGCTTGGCTATGTAACCAGTCTAGGAGAAAGAAAACTCCCAATTCAATTCTATTAAACTCCGCTTAAGAAATCTACCTTGTGCCGCATCCTACTTGTGTGGAAGGGTTGGTTACCTATAGAGAACTGACAGACAATCCCATCTGAATTATTAATATAGATTGTGAAAGACTGGTTAGTACAGTGGAATAAAAAAACCTTTTCATAGAAAATTCAGTAGCTTTATATCAAACCTGTTTAGTTTTCTGTAGAGAACTGACAGACAATCCCTTCCGAATTATTGATATAGATAGTGAAAGAAAGGTTCACACACACACACACACATACATATATATATATATATATATATATATATATATATAATATATATTGAGTTAAGTAAACAAACAAAATGTGTTTATTTTTATATGGCTTTAAGCCGACAATTTTTGGAGGATATGTGCTTAATTGAAGTCATACCTAATTATGAAAATTAATTAGTTAATAATTAATGAATTTAGGCGGGCATATATGTTAAAATGTAAGGCTAAACAAATCGAGAAAATGTCAATCCCTGAATGTAATAGGTCGAAATGTACATTCAGGGATTGACATTTTTCTCGATTTGTTCAGCCTTACATTTAACATATATGCCGTCTAAATTCATTAATTATTAACTAATTAATTTTCAAAATTAGGTATGACTTCAATTAAGCACATATCCTCAAATATATATATATATATATATATATATATATATATATGGAATAAAAATGACATTTTCATAGAAAATTTAGTAGCTTTATATCAAACCTGTTTAGTTATCTATAGAGAACTGACAGACCATCCCTTCCAAATTATTGATATAGATACTGAAGGAAAGACAGAGAAAACGTAGCAAAAATGACATTCATGATTGACATTGCCGCTTGGCTTGTCTATTGGCATTTTCATGATGATCTGAAAAATGGAGATGTTTTTTTTTTTGTTTTTGTCTTTTTGTTTTTTGGTGAGGCTAATGCAGGCTTTTATCTTTATGATGAACGAAGGGTTCATGCAATGGTCGGTATTATTGAATAGAGAAGGATTTTAAGGCTGGTAGAGTTAATACTTTCTGACACTGATGTTGAAAACAAAGAAATAATGCCGATGATGCTGGACTAGTAAAAAAAAAAAATGGAGATTAAGAAGCTGGTGTGGTTAATAGAAATTTGGATACTTGCGATGATTCTGCCAGTGGTTGGTAGGGGAAGGGGGTACCAAGAAAACGTGTTGGGAGAGATAAAGTGCGTTTAGTAAAAAGCGACTGCTTTGACCCAGATTTTAATGGATGGGGGACGAGATTGATGCGGTGTTGTTACAAAGGAATAAGAAATATCCATGGCGCGGATGGATGAGATAATTGATGGGATGAGAGAAACAAGTGCGAGAGAAAGTGATGTAACTGAGAGTAATAGTGAGAACGGTAGCGGGTAAGAGTTTCAAAGGACCGTTAAGATGAAGAAAGGAAGCTGAGAAAGATGAGTTGCAAGAGAAAGAAGTCAGAAAAAGAAACAGCTATAAAAATGGCGGGAGATAAATTGCGGGAAACAGAGACGGATTATTATTACCAATTCTTCGGTATTTTCTATATCCTGGCTTTCATTCTCCTACTGTTGGCTTAATTGATAATAATTTGGTGTACTACTATTGTAACGTTTTTGCCATTTTTGGTTAATAAATCTTTTTATTTTGTTCTTAAGATCTGTATATGGGACCTTGAAGTTTTTGTCAATTTCTATATTTGTGACATTTTTGTATCTGAATTGGCTTTGTCATTCGTCGTTATTCCAACATGTCTTTCCGCCCTGTCGGTTGGGGCGTTAGGTGTATTTTTGTAGATAGTTTTGGATGTAATTTAAATCTGATTCATAATTTTCGGTATATTTTTTTTTTCTCAAGAAGGACAAAATGCCATCCATTAGATATTTCATATTATTTGCGTTGAAAAAATTATTTCTGAGAGAACGAAAACTTTACATTCTATGAGGAAATGTTTGACAGCGCAGAGTTTTTTAATTTTTTTAATTATTTCACATCGTGGTTGATCCTTTTGTTTGAGTATAAAAGATTGCATAAGTCTTGTATTGATATTGCGCAACCGAGCCAGTATTATTTGACCCTCTTGGTATTTTCTATATCCTGGCTTTCATTCTCCTACTGTTGGCTTAATTGATAATAATTTGGTGTACTACTATTGTAACGTTTTTGCCATTTTTGGTTAATAAATCTTTTTATTTGGTTATCTAGATCTGTATATATTTATTACTAATTCGCCATACAAAGGGTCTTTTGGGGTGCGGCCATTTTCTATCCTCCTGGCATGCCCAAGCAAGCGAAGGAAAAATTGTAGGAAAATATTTTATCTTTAAACTTATTGTTAGAGTGTGAGGGTTCAGTTTTCTTTACAGATGTATTTTTGTAGATAGTTTCTTGGATGTATTTCATATCATAATTTTTATAAAATAAATATTCATAATTTTCGATATATTTTTCTTTTTCTCAAAAAGGACAAAATGCCA
Source organism: Doryteuthis pealeii (assembly GCA_023376005.1). Taxonomy (NCBI): domain Eukaryota; kingdom Metazoa; phylum Mollusca; class Cephalopoda; order Myopsida; family Loliginidae; genus Doryteuthis; species Doryteuthis pealeii. The sequence goes on along the minus strand of CM042164.1, from coordinate 739,256 downwards.
TCCATTTTAGTATTTTCAAATAGATATTTCATATTATTTGCGTTAAAAAAATTATTTCTGAGAGGAACGAAAAACTTTACATTCTATGAGGAAATGTTTGACAGTGCAGGGTTTTTTTAATTATTTTACATCATGGTTGATCCTTTTGTTTGAATATAAAAGATTGCATAAGTCTTGTATTGCCATTATACAACCGAGCCAGTATTACTTCATCCTCTTGAGATTTTCTATATCCTGGCTTTCATTCTCCTACTGTTGGCTTAATTGATAATAATTTGTTCGATGTACTACTATTCTAACGTTTTTGCCATTTTTGGTTAATAAATCTTTTTATTTGGTTATTTAGATCTGTATATATTTATTACTAATTCGCCATACAAAAGATCTTTCGGGATGCGGCCATTTTTTATCCTCCTGACATGTCCAAGCAAACGAAGGAAAAATTGTAGGAAAATATTTTATCTTTAAACTTTTGTTAGAGTGTGGGACAAAAGTTATTACTTAAGTTTCCTTTACAGATGTATTTTTGTAGATAGTTTCTTGGATGTATTTCATATCTGATTCATACGAGGGGCGTTCAATAAGTAATGCCCCTGACCCACTTCCCATAGCAGTAGAGCAACGAAACTTGACAGAATTATTAGACTTTTTCTACATAGGAACCACCCAGAGTTATGCATTTCTCCCATCGTTTGATGCAGCTCTGGAGACTGTTTTTGTATAACACCCCAGGTTGGTCCTCCAACCACGACGTGACTTCAGAAATCAAGGCTGCATCATCTGGGAAACGCTTTCCTTTCAAAAACAACTTCATGGCTGGGAAGAGTGAAAGTCAGAGGGTGCAAGGTCAGGAGAGTAGGGGTGATGGGGGAGTAGTTCATAGCCGCACGCCTGTGCTTCTGATCTGGCGTACGCGAGTTGTGGACCGGAGTGTTGTCTTGCAGAGAGAGGACGCCTTTGCTGATTTTGCCCCGCCTCTTGATTTTGATAGCTTCTCTTAATTTCCTCAAAATTGAAACATAATAGGTTCCTGTAATTGTGGTACCCTTTGTCAGGAAATCTGTCATCACTACTCCGTCCTGGTCCCAGAAGACTGTGAGCATGACCTTGCCAGCGGAGGGCTGCACCCTTGCCTTCTTTGGAGGAGGTGAGTCATGGTGCTTCCATTGGATTGACTGGGGTTTGGTATCTGGATCATAATAATGGACCCATGTTTTATCCTGTGTAATCACTCCTTTGAAAAATTTTGACTCATCTTCTTGGCACAAATTCATCCTCAAGCACTCGACGCGTTCTTGCTTCTGGAAAGGTGTTAGCAACCTGGGAATCCATCTGGCACACACCTTTTGCATATGCAAATGGCCATGAATGATAGTTTCCACAGACCCGGTACTAATCTTGACCTCATGGGCTATTTGGCGAATAGTTATGCGTCGATCTTCCAAAATGGCAGCCTCAACTTGACGGACAGATGCCTCATCAATGGCAGAAGGGGGCGAGTAGATCTGGGAGCTGTTTCCACAGATTTCCGACCATGTTTGAATTCACGATGCCAGCGTTTTACAAGGTCATATGATGGGGCATCATCAAGCCAGGACCGATCTGATATACCACCATTTTGAATAATCTCAAAACATTAGATTAAAATAATTTTTCCATGAAAAAATTTGATGTTAGACCTCT
>CM042164.1:637573-735073 GCA_023376005.1 Doryteuthis pealeii | reverse complement strand
GTGTGTGTATTTTTATTTAATTTTAATTAATGGAAAAATACCCTATTTAATTGAAGTGACGGCATCCCCCTTTTATACTCCATGATGGTCATTGGTCGGTCAATGGCTGTCCTCCCGTTGAGTATTTACCCTTCCAAACTTTAACCTATTTTTGTTCTTATTTCTTTTTCTTCTCTTTATCTAGAAATCCGATTACCTTTTCAATCCCAAAATTCCCCGTAGACCATAATAATTACGCTACGAAAAATATACAATCCGTTTCAAATTATTAACGAGGTAACACTTTTTCATTTTTTACAAAAAAAAACGACAGGAATTTAACAAAATTTAACAGTATAATGAAAATATGTGTATTCGCAGGCTGTATAAAAACTGTATTGTTCAGCGCTACAGGAAACAAACAGTGGCCATTTGCAATATCAACACTATATAGAAGTGTCCCAGATATTAAACAAGTGTCATTATACTCGTGCAATTATGGGTCGCAAATGTGACTTGACCCCTTCTGAGAAAGAATCATAACATCTGGGCTTTCCAAAGGCAAGTCTACATTAGAAATATCCAAAATAATTGGAAGATATCACCAAACTGTGAAAAGAATTGTTGTAGCTCCTATGAAGGTACGTAAGAGGGCCAATAAGGGTTATTCAGGGGTTATTTCCCGACATTCTTTGTCACGAATGAAACGTGAAGCTGTCAATAACCAGGCCTGACGAGTGGAGCACTTTTCAGAAGCATTAGAGAAGCAACAGTGCCCAGAAGCACTCGCTGTCGTCTTTTGAAAAAGGTCGGGGCATCAGTGAAACCAGTGACAAAGCCACGATTGACAAAAATACACATACAAATACGTATGAAATGGGCAAAGGAGAACATGAAAGTCGATTTCTCAAAAGTACTGTGTATAGATTATACTCGTGCAACACTTGATGGCCCTGATGGCTGGAGCAAAGGTTGGGTCGTAAATGGACAAGATCTTCATTACTGCTTTTGACGCCAACAAGGAGGATGAGGTATTATGATTTGGGCTGGTATTATTGGAGGTATCATGGTTGGCCCGTGGAGAGTGCCTGAAGGTACGAAAATAACCGCAGATGCTTATATAGCCTTCCTCAAAGAGTACCTGGAATCTTGGCTAAAAAGGCAGAGAATTACCTTCAGGAGAACCATCATATTTTTGCAAGATAATGCTCCTTCGCATTAAGCACATAAAACTACGGGTACCTGCAAAAATTAGGTTTCTGTGGACCTCGGAAGATGAACTGACCGACCAATTATCCAGACTTAAACCCAATTGAAAACTTGTGGAGCATTCTGAAGCACGTGTTTATGAGAATCGACGCCAATTTAGAAGTAAAGATGACTTGTGGCAGGAAATAGTCAACGTATTACGTGAAATTACATCAGAGGAGATCCAGAAATTGACAAGTTCGATGGACCAGCGCCTTTTCCAAGTCATTTTTAAAAAAGCATCACATATTCATATTAACTAACTTCACTGTCATTTTTGAATACTTTTTACTTTTTTTATTTCAATTTAATTTTATCTTAGTTACAGTATGTATCCATAAAATCTATAAATGAAACAATAAAAGTATTATTTTCTTTTTTACAGGGGTTTTTATTACACCTCGCTAATAATTTGGCATATGAATAATTTCAGTAAATTAGGTAAATGACCGTAACTTCTGTTCCTTTTGGTAGAACCTTACAATTTTTACGGAGTAGGTGTTATTTTCTGATAATTTAGTTAAATTCCAATAGTAGTTTGTGGATAGGAGGGAAAGTGTCACTTCTTTAATAATTTGAAACGCAGTGTATATCACCAGAACAACTTTTCTTCTGAAACATTTCTCTGAATTGCCAGCTCTCAAAATCGACAAAGTCAACGAGTTTTTCTTAAACTTGCATATTTTGCTTAAACGAAAAATGATTATTTTAGAAAATAGATTGAATGATTATTTTTCAATTGTTTTTTCAATCTTATTTCTTAATAAGGTGTTTTCTTCCTTTTCTTTTATAATAATAATAATAATTTGTTGATATTTTTTATTTATAATTGTTCTCGCCTGCGATAGTGTCGCTATCAACGTTGATCTAATCACAAAGCCGCAACATAGCAAATCGAAACACCCACCTAAAAAATTGTATAACCTTTTGCTAAGAATAAGATGAATATACTGATCATTAAAAATGAGTGACTTTACATTAGATATACTAGCAAAATATATGCACCCTCCGGGTGCAAGTATTTAAATTTTAATGTAATAAAATATGTTAACTTAAAAAGGCTAATGAAACGAAATAAGATGCCGATAAAAAGATTTGAAACAGAGAGGTAACAACTAAAACTTGCTTTTTCTTCACTCCTGTCTTTCATTGCTAAATTTTCATAATTTAACTATTTAGTTAAATTAGGATAAAGAGTAAAGAAGAGAATTAGTAATAAAGTAAAGAATAGAATTACAGTTAATATTGTTAATGGATTTCTTTTAAGATTTATTCCCGAGACTTTTTATTATATTCATTATGATAAAACCAAACAATTAAAAGTCAATAATACTATGCACATATTTATTAAAATCCCATTTTTAATATTAATATGTAAATTAGCCTTCCCATTCACACTGCAAACCACCATTTTGTTGTATATATAAATACAATTGCATGTTATTAGAATGTAGATATGGTCAACAGTATTAATAATGTAAGATAATTTTATTAATAATTGAGGTTTAAATCAAATCATGGAGAATGTGATGTAAATAACTATGGGAATTGTGACTCGATTAGTAATATAGTTTCGGTTACAGCCAGAAAAACACACAATCTCCATTATAATAAGATGTGTTGTTATCAATGAACCAAAGTTCACGGAACAAATGGACATGCTATTACTAACACACTCGTCTACCCTCAAAAACACTTTAATTTTTATAGTTCTTCTATAATGCTCCCTTTCAAAAAATCTATAAACAATTTCTTCAAATAAGAAATTTTCTCATGACGATGACCTAAGGTCGAAACTAGTTGAGAATAAACAACATACAAGAAATATTCCTGATTGTCTTATTACTTTTTGTTCATACTATATATATATATATATATATATATATATATATATATATATCGGAACCACAAGGTTCCGGATTCAGTACCGGTCCTCGCCAACTCAGCGCTATGAGTAGCACAGGGATCAGTGCGGTAAAGTGGGGAGCTGCTGGTAGACGTGGCGCTCCACCTCAGACGCAAATACAATCTCCCAGGTCTAGCGCTAGTGAAAAGGGAATAGACTCCCTCGCTGTCCCGCTGATACCGACAATAGGCCACTCCGTCGAATTTATTTTACTTTATATATATATATATATATATATATATATATATATATATATATATGGTTATCACTAGTTCAGAGAGTTAAAGGCGTACTAAGTTTTTGTGCGGTATTAGTAGATTGCTGAACATCATTGATAAAGCTGTTATATATATATATATATATATATATATATTATATATATATATATATATACATGCATACACACAAACACGCATATATATATATACATATATACATACAGGATATATGTCTTTTAAAAATAACTTATTCATTTATTTATAATACCCCGTATATGTAAAAAAAAATATACACAAATCTTTATATTTACGTTTGTATTCTCAATTTTGGTTGAATCCTATCAAATTTATGGGAGCATATATATATATATATATATATATATATATATATATATGGACCTGTGCCCAGTTACAACGTGTGATTGCGACAGAAAGTTCAAATGCCTGTCAGGTTTATGATCCCTGAGGCAAACTGTTGCGAACAATTTAATTCACCTGTCGGAGAATGTAAATGAAATGATGGGGTTAAGAATTAGTATTACCCCCCAAAGTATTCTGGGCCTCATTGCTGAGCGACAGTGCCCTGGAGAAGTTCTAAGAAGGCAGGGATTTCGAAGTCAAAAGTCTTTAGCAGATACGAGATACACGCGAATCGGTCCGTACATTCTCAACCTGCGTGTCAACTCACGTTCTTGCGTGACATCAAAGATATTTAATAACGGTTACTATAAGCACATAATGTAAACCAACGGGCGAATGTAAACGGCTTGTATAGTAAATCACAACCTACATACATATTGAAACTGCTGTGATGAACGGATGTAATTTATTTATTTATTTCATCATGATTGCTAGCAAGAAAGGGCCCGGTTTTAGCTCAGTCGTTAGAGCGTTCGGCTAGGCATCACAAGGTTTAAATTGAAGTGAGCTATTAGAAAGGGTGATTTTCAGTCCATATATATATGCCTAACCAAGGTTAAAGAGCCAGTCTGCCCTGCTATTTTTCCATAGCTGGAGGGAGAGTAGGATTCATACCTTTCCCAAGGGTATTAGCGCAAAGTGAAATTCAATTTGCACGTTCAGGATTTGAACTCGGGGCGACGTGTCCATTTCCCATGACATTAACCATTACACCACGCGCTTCCTACTAGGTTCCTGGTTCGATACCGTCGCACGCCAACCCAGCGTATGAGTAGCACAGGGATCTGTGCGGTAAACTGAGAAGCTGATTGTAGGTGTGGTTCCCACCTCAGACGCTAAAATAATCTCCTTGGTCTAGCGCTAGTGAAAAGGGGATAGACTTCCCTTGCATACTCGTCCTTCGGGGCTGGGGTCCAGTGTGCTTCGGCCACTGGGTCAGGGTAAAGTACAAATAATAGCGTCGATCCCAGGGGGCTATATCCCCAGGCAATACCTGCCCCCTTGAGGGGGAATGCCGAGGGGATCGACGCAATTTTTGTTCTTTCCCACCATGAGCTTCGGCTTATGGGTTGGCCCACATTAAACGAGGCCTTGTGCCCAGTCCATACAAGTGGGTATGAGACAAATATTCCCTTGCTGTCTGGCTGATACCGACATTAGGCCGCCCCGACGACTTTACTTACGTTACTTATTTACTAGCAAGAATGTGTGCCCTCTGGGCGTAAGTAATTAAGTTTTAATGTAATGAAATATATCAAATCAGAAAGATTAACGAAATTAAATAAGAACGCATATAAAAAGATTACATTTATTTAATTATAGTTTAGTTGCTTTCTAAATAAAATCACTCATAGGATTGGTTTTAATACGTTGGAGAATAGAACAAAAATATTAGAGATCAATAACACCAAGTAATTATTTACTGAACCCGGTTTCGTTGAAACCATTATCGAATCTCCATTATAATAAGATATATTTATATAATTATTATAATTTATATGTAATTTAATAATTATTATATATAACTCATATTTTCATATTGAATAATATTTATTCTATGTATTAAGGATTTTGAAGATAAATCAAATACTCATTGATAACATAATTTCTATTGTGACGTAAGCAGGGCATAGTTTCGGTTACAGACACTGAATCTCCTTTATAATAAGATATATTTATATAATTATTATAATTTATATATAATTTAATAATTATTATATATAACTCATATTTTCATATTGAATAATATTTATTCTAAGTATTAAGGATTTTGAAAATAAATTAAATACTCATTGATAAACATAATTTCTATTGTGACGTAAGCAGAGGCATAGTTTCTGTTACGGACACCGAATCTCCATTACAATAAGATATATTTATATAATTATTATAATTTATATATAATTTGATAATTGTTATATAGAACTCATATTTTCATATTGAATAATATGTATTCTATGTATTAAGGATTTTGAAGATAAATCAAATACTCATTGATAAACATAATTTCTGTTGTGACGTAAGCAGGGGCATAGTTTCGGTTACAGACACCGAATCTCCATTATAATAAGATATATTTATATAATTATTATAATTTATATATAATTTAATAATTATTATATATAACTCATATGTTCATATTGAATAATATTTATTCTATGTATTAAGGATTTTGAAAATAAATCAAATACTTATTGATAAACATAATTTCTATTGTGACGTAAGATTTCTTTAGATACGATATCCCCTAGCCAAAAGGCTACTTGGTGGGGTTAGGGGTGGCAGTCCCGCTTTGAGTCAGCGAAAATGAGTTATTACCTCTGGTTGGCAGCTGATGAGAACATGGTATCGCACGTGGTATTTATTGTACGTTGTATGATTAAAAAGAAAATAATAGTATTTCATTTTATGAATTGCTTAGCAACAAGTTATACTGAAACCAATACGATCAATAAAATGTGTAATAGTCTAAGAATAACATGAAGATTTGATTTTTATATGACGTGGGTCTATAAAACCAATTTGTTATGGCTATTTAACATTCTGGAGAGAAAGACGTTTTTAAAGATGGTAAGGAGAGTCTTTAAAAGAAAATGACTTGTTTGTTCGTGCTTCTTATTGTTTTATCTTTTTCTTTTCTTCTTTTTTTTGTGTTAGCAATAAACCTACTAAAAAATGTACAGTAGGTTATTGGGACAAAAAGAAGGAAATAAATAAAAAATATTAAATAAAAAAAAATAAATAAATAAATTAAAAAATCCTTAGGAGAAACCAAAATGGTTTCCGCAAAAATCGATCCACAACCTCTCAGATCCTGACTATACGACGGATCATAGAAGGAGTACGAGCAAAGAATCTAGAGGCAACGCTACTATTCGTAGATTTCTCCAAGGCATTTGATTCCATACACAGAGGGAAAATGGAAAAATGGAACAAATACTACTAGCATATGGCCTCCCCAAATAACAGTTGCAGCTATAATGATGCTATACAGGGACACTAGAGCGATGGTACGCTCACCTGATGGCGACACAGATTTCTTTGACATCGCTGTTGGAGTCCTACAAGGAGATACATTGGCACCATATATATTCATAATATGCCTAGACTACGTACTCAAAACATCATTAGATACCATAAAAGAAAAGGGTTTCACACTGAAAAAGGCAAGGAGCAGGCATTATCCCGCACAAACAGTCACAGATGCAGACTATGCTGACGACCTTGCACTCCTTGCAGATACACCGACACAAGCTGAGTCACTGTTACACAGCTTGGAGGAGGCGGCAGAAAATATCGGCCTCTATGTGAACTCCAGTAAAACAGAGTTCATGAGTTTCAAAAAGAAAGGAAACATCTCAACACTCAACGGCACGCCTCTCAAGCCTGTAGAACAATTCACGTACCTAGGTAGTAATATCTCATCCACAGAGAGAGATGTTAACACACGAATAGCAAAGGCATGGTCGGCCACAAACAAATTGTCAGTCATAAGGAGGTCTGATCTCCCTGACAAGCTGAAGCGACAGTTCTTCCAGGCTGTGGTTATATCGGTGGTTATGGCTGCACCTCTTGGACCCTAACGAAGCGTCTTGAAAATAAGCTAAATGGAATCTGCACAAGAATGCTACGTGCAGTCTTGAACAAATCGTGGAAGCAGCACCCCACGAAGAGACAGCTGTACGGTCACCTGCCCCCCATCTCTCAAACTATCCGAGTGAGACGGACAAGGCATGCAGGACACTGCTGGAGAAGCAAGGACGAGCTCATAAGCGACGTTCTCCTGTGGAAGCCAACACATGGACATGCAAGTGTGGGGCGCCCAGCAAGGACCTACATTGACCAGCTATGCGAGGATGCTATATGCTCAACAGAGGACCTCCCAGGTGCAATGAGTGATAGGGAGGGTTGGCGAGAGATTGTCATGGATATCCGTACTGCAAGCGCGACATGATGATGATATATATATATATATATATATAAAATATAAATTTGAAAGCAATTTACAATGCAATGTAATAGGTGTTAAATGATGTTTATTTACCTAATTATTTTCGAGAAAATTTCTCATCATCAGAGGTAGAAGCATCCGTGTTTTTTTTAAGCACCGCGCCGGCGTAATCTTTTGTTGTTATTAAGTTGGGGGAACGCCAGATATTTGAAAAGTTCGGGATTTTCCGTGATGGCATGTCGGTCGTTGTATATGCGCTCGTGCGGGTTCTTCGAAATTCTTTTAGATTTTTTTTTTTTACTATAAAATAACACCTATTACATTGCATTGTAAATTGCCTTCAAATTTATATTTTACACATAAAGTGTGTGACTCGAAACCCCTTACATTTAAATAGGTAAATCCCGCCTAATTAATCATTAATGAATTAACTTTCATAAAATTAGGTTCGACTTCAATTAAGCACATATTCTCCCAAATATTGTCGGCTGAAAAAAGCTATATCACAAACATCGTCTGTTTGTTTACTTCTCGTAAGTTCGTGTAGAGGTCACTTAAGAGGAATATAAACACCTACTACTTAACAAAACGATGAAATCTTGCTAAGTCCGTTTGGTGTGGAGGTAAGACGCTTGCCTGTCGATTTGACAGACGGGTTTCGAGTCACACACGGGGCTGTCTTCGTATCTATAGCTCTGCTGATAAGGCCTAATAGGCCGAAATGTACACACAGAGATTGATTTTTCTCGATTTGTTTAGCCTTACATTTAAATAGGTAAATCCCGCCTAATTAATTGTTAATGAATTAACTTTCAGAAAATTAGGTTCGACTTCAATTAAGCACATATTCTCCCAATATATATATATATATATATTATATATAATATATATATAGTATGAACCAAAAGTAATAAGACAAGCAGGAATATTTCTTATATGTTGTTTATTCTCAACTAGTTTCGACCTTAGGTCATCGTCAGGAGAAAATTTCTTATTTGAGAAATTGTTTTATAGATTTTTTGAAAGGGAGTATTATAGAAGAACTATAAAAATTGAAGTGTTTTTGCGGGTTTGACATGCTATTAAAATCCGGGTAGACGAGTAGTAAAAACTCATCAAAATTATAGTTTTTTTCTGTTTACAAATGATGTGTTGAATTTATTTATTTATTCTATGTATTAAGGATTTTGAATATAAATCAAATACTCATTGATAAACATAATTTCTATTGTGACCTAAGCAGGGGCATAGTTTCGGTTACAGACACCGAATCTTTATTATAATAAGATTCCTTTAGATACGATATCCGCTAGCCAAAAGTATCAAGGAACTGTCAACAGTTCACTTTATTTTCGATCGAATATTTTACAAATTCTTTATTACTTCGTTCGAATAAATATCATTGTGTTTTTGCTACAGACATCTTAGATTAATCCACAGCCACAATAAGTATAATTTATTAAGAGTGGGCTGCTCAGCAGTGATGAAGATTCTCTCAAGAATTTGTTATCGTTTCTTGTAACTTGAGTTACGTAAGATTGTTTCCGAGAAATTTGAGGATATTTGATATGTGGGCAGATTGAAATCTGGTCGGTTAAGTGGCAAAGGAAACTAGAGAAGTTGCAATTGTGATACATTGTTGTTCAACGGATGATAGCTGTATGAAGCCACACTGTGGGGTGCAGTGACCATGGGATGACCTTGATGTCCCCAGGTGCAAATGTTACCGAAAGTCACATGTAAAGTTTTGAAGAAGGCGATGAACCTACTACCGAAAGCTGAAGTGTTCAATGATATTAGAAGTTCTAGTAATTGATTTTTCGTCTGAAAAATCCACACCTTAAAATCCGACCGGCAGACACTGAATAAAGTGTATAAATTTTAACTCTTTCACTACCCTGATCCGCTCACATCGGCACTCCTACCATTACGACCATACCGTACGCCGCTGGCAGTGGCTCTCGCTTGTGTCACTTGTTTACACTGAATATAATAATAGGACTTTATCTGAATAGAATGAGTTCTGAGGTGGATAGATAGGGAACTTTGAAATATCCTATCTTACAATGGCAAGGTTGGCTCAGACGGTTGAGCGTTCGGCTAGAAACCACAAGGTTCCTAGTTCTTTAGCGGCCCTCGTCAACTCAGCGTATGAGTAGCACAGGGTAGCCATTGTTTCTGAGGGTGAGGATTTATTACAACAATGATAGATCCATTAATTGCTTTATTGATTTTAACGGAACGTCAACCTATCTAGGTTTATTTTTTTGTCAAGGGGTTAGAGAATTGCTTTCATTGTACGAGAGTGAGTAAAAAAGTAATGCAATTTTGTTTAGAACAAGTATAATTACCAATATAGGAACATGTATCATACATCAGAATGAAGTTGGTCCTCTGTCGATCACATCCCTATTCCTCCACATAGTCACCATTTCTCTCAACACCAATATTCCACCTTCCAATGAGAGCATGTATCACTGCCCTGTAACATTTTGTTGACTGTTCTTTGAGCCACTTCTTCACTACAGATTTTACTTCTTTATCAATGTTTGGAATAATGGTTGCCTCTCAAACCCTCATTCATGAAGCCGAAGAGATGATAGTCTGAAGGTGCTAAATCTGATGAGTATGGACGATGTGGTAAAGTTGTCCACCCGAATGAGGTGATTTCACTTCTTTGTCACTGGAATAATGTTTGCCCCTCAAACCTCTTTCATGAAGCCGAAGAGATGATAGTCTGAAGGTGCTAAATCTGGTGAGTATGGACGATGTGGTAAAGTTGTCCACCCGAATGAGGTGATTTCACTTCTTTGTCACTGGAATAATGTTTGCTCCTCAAACCCTCTTTCATGAAGCCGAAGAGATGATAGTCTGAAGATGCCAAATCTGGTGAGTATGGAGGATGTGGTAAAGTTGTTCACCCCAATGAGGCGATTTTTCCCTTGTCCTGATTCTTGTGTGTGGTTGAGCATTATCATGCAGAGGGAGGACATTGTCGATTAGCAAGTTAGGTCTTACTCGTCGGATTCTTTCTCTGGATCTTGTTAGAGTCTCAATGTCGGCCTTAGTTTTATAAAAAAAAATGGCATTACTTTTTTAATCACTCTCGTACGTTCATATTAACATTTTTAGTCTAGATGTTTCTTAAGAATTTCTTTTCTAAACACGGTACTCTCAAATAGGAATAATTTTTTACAAAGATCTATTTGACCCATAGAAGGGACCCTAACAGGTACTACTTCCGGTCGGAAAGGACCTGGGAATACAATCAGACGCAGTTTCGTATCATACTCAGGGAACCCCTTTTTTAAAATCTCGGAGATAAATCTTAAAAGAAACCCATTAAGAAGAAATTTAATTCTTTACTTCCTATTTTAACTGAATAGTTAAATTAGGAAAATTTAGCAATGAAAGACGGGAATGATGGAAGAGTAAGTTTTAGTCTTTTGCGGTGGATACGGCCATGGCATTCTAAGCACTGCCGACAAGTGGAACAAGAAAGGATAGAACAACCGTATCTTATTATAATGGAGATTCTGTGTTTTTCTGTCTGTAACCAAAACTACATTACTACTCAAGTCACAATTCCCTTAGTTATTTACGTCACATTCTCAATGATTTTATTTTTATTTAAACCTCAATTATTAATAAAATGTTTTACATTATTAATACTGTTGGCCATATCAACATTCTAATAACCTGCAATTGTATTCATACATACAACAAAATAACGGTTTACAGTGGGGACGAAAAGCCTAATTTGGATTTTGATATCAAAAATTTGATTTTAATAAATATGTACTTAGTATTATTGATTTCTAATTGTTTGGATTTATTTAAATAAATATGCGCAAAAATCTCGATAAATCTTAAAAGAAATCCTTTAAGAAGAAGAAATAAGTGTAATTTTATTCTTTACTTCCTAGTTTAAGTATTTAGTTAAATTAGGAAAATTTAGCAATGAAAGACGGGAATGATGGAAGAGTAACTTTCAGTTGTTCTATTTTTCTATTATGCCCCCCCTTTGTTTCAAATCTTTTTATCTGCATTCTTATTTAGTTTCATTAGCCTTTCTAATTTTATATATTTTATTACATTAAAACTTAAATACTTGCTACCGGAGGAAGCATATATTTGGAAGTTTATTGAATGAGACTGAAAAGAAAATCTACTAGGTTTTCAGATTTCCACTCTATTGAATTTTTGGTTTTGGTTTGTTTTGTTTTACGGCATATCAACCTCAGTGGGTCATTTAATGCGATAAAGTTTTGAAATAAATCAATTCTTAATGGATAATACAATTTTTTTATAAATACATTTTTCTATTTGACCCATAGATGGGACCCTAACAGGTACTACCACTCCAGGTCAGAGTGGACCAGGGATCAATGGTGATGAAGGAGTGCTCCACATTCCCCAAACCTCCAGAACTGGAACCTCACCATCAGATAGAGTTTAACGTCATTCCCAGGACATGTAGACCCTCAGCCACCGCCTTCTAGCACCCATATGATAAAAAGGGGTTGGGGTTTGCCATAAGGGAAATAGGGTTGGGAAAATCATATAGGTGCTAGGGCTTGACGTCACCAGCCGATTGATCGGAGGGGGCCTCTCCGACCGCCCGTCTAGCCCAAGATAGGGCCAAAGTGGAGTATTGCATGTCATGAACTGCTCATCCACCTGGGCTCTATCCTTAAGCATCACGGGTCGCCACCCACGGCCAACAGGTGGCCCCATTGGGGGAGCCTTACCCCTCTGCAGAGGTGCAGTCGGTGCATTCTAACGCCCCACCGATAGGGCGGCCTCTCTATTGAAAATATAAAAAAAGTTACTAACATTTCTCTTTTTATGGTTACTGTAAAAATTTTGTGTTTATTCGTTATTTATTCACCACGAGAAAATCTGTCGTTAAAATCTTTGCCGATAACTATAAATTGCTCTATTCAAAGTTTGCTTTTCCGGGAGAAATATTCTTAAAAGTTTCATAAAGATTGTAATTTCACTCCACGGATATTAATAATGAATTTTCATCCTGTAGACGACAACGCTAAAAATCAGTCTTTGCATAGATATTATCTATTGTTATTTCTTAGATAAGACAAAATTTATATCGTAATACCATTGTAACTGAAAGTCTAACAAAGAACGAAGTCACTGTTAATATAATGGATGTCCGGTGGCAATCCCTTTAAATTGATTTAAAATATCAAAGTTTTCTTTATGGCAGAATTTAAGATATTAGCGAAACTAGTTCAATTCCTTCTTTCTTTCTTTCTTTCTTTCTTTCTTTCTTTTTCCCTTTGTTCTTCCTAACTTTCTTTTTCTTATTTCTCTGAATGTTTGAGATGAGGCTTGAAGATTAGTATTATCTGCGTTATTCGGACTAATGTCCCCATCTTCATTGTTATTTGTACAACGTTTCGGCCGATATACCCTCCGGCCTTCTTCAGGTATTTCTTTTTCTTTCTTTTTTTCCTTTATTCTTCCTAACTTTCTTTTTCTTTCTTTCTTTTTCTTTCTTTCTTTTCTGCTTTTTCTTATATTTTATTGAAACAGAGGATAAGTGCTATTGTTTCCTATCTCTCACCTTTCTTTCTTTCTTCCTTTGTTTTCTTTATTTCTTTCCTTCTTTCTTTCTTTCTTTCTTTGCTTTCTTTTTCCCTCTGACGCATGTTCTTTTTCTTCCCTTTTTATTCTCACAATTACAACGATATGGTCCATTATTTATCTGAGGCGATGACAGGGCATACCACACGTAGGTAGGTAGGTACTAGCGTATTGATACATAGATTTTAGCAGTAACCTTTTTATCATGGTACCCGGAAGACTTATATATTACAATATTAAGCTGTTACGAACTCGTTGCGCATAATTCGCTACAACATTCAAGCTTCAAGTAGGTTTACAAATTAGCTGAACATATTCTTTCATTCAGAGCAGGGCGTATTAGAGTTTCATCCTCTCTTATAGGGTCCGCCTGGTGAGGGGGGTATGATGCTGTAAGACCCAAAACTACCCGAGGAACCAAGCATTGACATCACTGACGACACCCTCCAAAATGTAATAAAGTGCGTACATATTTAAATACTAACTTTTAGTTAAGTATTTCCTTCAATTCTCCTATTGTATACAAGTACCGAGCAAGTCTCTGCGTGGCTGTTACGAATCCCTGGGCCAATCTATTAGAACTTATGATCTATTCGTAAAATACACAGAGCGAATCTGGAAAGGAGGCGACCTAATACCATGTAAGGTCTACCGGTGGAACAGATATAATGTTGTGAAACCCGAAATATGTAAGGATACTGGTGTAACATCACTAATGACCGTATTTAGTGCATTTCGGTGATGTTTAACAAGAATATATATATATATATATATATATATATATATATATATGACTTCTGAAGACGGTTGGAAAATTAAAACGGAATGTTTTTTGGTGGTTTCCAATGACAGTTTAACTACAGTCTATGAATTAACATTTTTGCAAATTCGGTTATGGTTTTAAGGGATTAAGGTTGTTTTTAATTACGTAATGCTTAAAAAAATAAACAAAAAAAAAATAAATTACTATACATACCGTCTTCAGAAGTCAGCCACATATATATAAGAGAATAAGTGCTTAATTGAAGTCATACCTAATTGAAATTTAATTAGATGATAATTAATAGATTAAGCGAGCATATCAGTTTAAATGTAAAGGCGTAAACAAATCGAGAAAAAGTCGATCTCTGTATGTACGTTTCGGCAGATTATGCCTCATCAGCAGAGATATAGACAGGAGACTGCTCTGTGTGCGATTTGAACACTGACTGCCAGGCGGGGACTGTAACCATTGCACTAGCTGGTTTTTTCCCAATTCTCTCGTTCGTTTTTAAACTGAAAGAAAAAAGCTGTTTGTTTACTTTCATATATATATATATATAGTATATTAAGAAAAATTGAGAAAACACAGGTTTAAATGAGTTAAATGGTAAGTTTATTGGCCGACCCTGCAGTGTTTCGATCTATTAATTAGATCATCTTCAGGGCATTTGTTGTTATATGGAAGGTGATAAAGATTTTTTTATCACAGAATAACGAGAAAAGTGAGTAATAGTCCTTGTTTATCAGTCTGTTTAAAATTTGGAGTCTGAGAAAAAAGAACGTTGAAAAAATGGACGGTTTGAAATATGACGTCAAATTTTTTCAACGTTCTTTTTTTAGACTTCAAATTTTAAACAGACTGATAAACATGGACTATTACTCGTTTTTCTCGTTATTCTGTGATAAAAAATTTTTTATCACCTTCCATAAACCAAAAAATGCCCTGAAGATGATCTAATTAATAGATCGAAACACTGCAGCGTCGGCCAATAAACTTACCATTTAACTCATTTAAACCCGTGTTTTTTCACTTTTTCTTAATATACTACATACATCGGATTCACTTCCTTTTCTTCACACACACACACACACACACACACACACACACATATATATATATATATATATATATATATATATATATATATATATATATATATATATATATATATATATATATATATATATATTGTCCAGGCATTTCTTTATACATTCTCTCTCAGATATTTGCGTACGTTTTTCAGATTATGTTGATATACGCAGTTTTAAGTTGGCTAAAAAAAAAGAACCGTTAACTCTATGACATAAATTATTGCTTTAATTAACTGAGCAGATCAAAAGAGACTAGATGATTGCTGTTTATCTCAGCTTGAAAAGTAAGACAACTTTCCAAATCTACAGCGACGCTCTAATCCGTTTAACCATTCTTCTCTTTCTTTTAGGAAGTCCGTCACAGACGACGATGGCGTCACTCCATGTCTGCAACAGTTGTGGACTCACTGGTGGCTCATTAGACCAATTCTGGACTTACAGATGCTGTCACACGCATTGCAGCGGAAATTTCCATCTACATTTGGTTGTTCATGACGACGAAGCACCTCTGAATCTCCTTTGTTGATATGGTTTGAAACTGTACCATCATATATCTTATGTCTTCCATGTCCTCAAATCTTGCCCATGAGATAGATTTTGTTTAGGATATCAGAAAAAGTTACACAGAACTATTTCTGGTAGAAAGATGCACTTGCATAATCCTGTGTTTTGCCGAAATTTCTGATCAATAAAAGTATCAAGAATTGTCATTGACTTAAGTAGATTTTCTCTAAACATCAATCGTATAATTTGATCAGCTGTACTCACAAGAAAATTCGAAGATTCTGTCTTAATAATTTAGATGAGGTGTGAGAAAAAAATCAATTCATATTAGGTAAACTTATTACTTTTTATGTAATCCCTTAATATAGATTGATGACATGATCATTTTAATAAATTCAATCTTCAATGAGGCTGTAGAGAATTGGCAGTGATTTTTATATATATAGCTATTGTTTACTCATAACTCTTCAGTAAACCATAAAGTAAACCTTGTCTATTATGTCATGAACCTTGTCACCGCTCTGCAGTCCTGTTTATCTCATTATTGAGCTGCTTAGCTCCTGTGCAGTAGGCGTCATGCCAGCCCTGTCTGTTGAAGGCCAGATCGCCCACGTGAGAAGGTGTGATGGTACATTTCTTCAGTGTTGTCTTAATATGTTCTTTGAACAGCTTTTGGGGGGCTCCTGTCCTTCGCGTGCCATCCGTGAGTTCACTGTAAAGTAGTTTACGGGGAGTCTGTCTGCAGGCATCCGGATGGTGTGACCCAACCATCGCAGTTGGCGTTTCGATAGGATGATCTCAATTGGGTCAATGCAGGCTCTGCTTCTAATTTCTAAGTGGGGGATTTTATGCCACCATTTTATGGCCAAACGACAAATTATCATTAAAATGAAATTCCTTACGATGATAAGAATAAAAGTTAAATCATAGATAGTGTTACGATATAGTTCCCATATTCAAGCTTCAAGTGAGAGCACTTTACGGTGGAGATCCCTTGTGTTAAGCAGATGCTGATCCTTAATGAAGGATCATTTGGTTGTTCTTCGGTGTCCGTTAGTGTTGGGTAGAATCCTTTGGTTGTTCCTCGGTGTCCGTTAGTGTTGGGTAGAATCATTTGGTTGTTCCTTGGTGTTGGGTAAAATCCTTTTGCTGTTCCTCGGTGTCCCTTAGTGCTGGGTAGAATCCTTTTATTGTGCTTCGGTGTCCGTTAGTGTTGGGTAGAATCATTTGGTTGTTCCTCGGTGTCCCTTAGTGTTGGGTAGAATCCTTTGGTTGTTCCTCGGTGTCTGTTAGTGTTGGGTAGAATCAGTTTGTTGTTCCTCGGTGTCCGTTAGTGTTAGGTAGAATCATTTGGTTGTTCCTCGGTACCCCTTAGTGTTGGGTAGAATCCTTTGGTTGTTCCTCGGTGTCCGTTAGTGTTGG
This sequence comes from Doryteuthis pealeii, assembly GCA_023376005.1. NCBI lineage: Eukaryota > Metazoa > Mollusca > Cephalopoda > Myopsida > Loliginidae > Doryteuthis > Doryteuthis pealeii. The sequence continues at coordinate 717,963 of CM042164.1, read as the reverse complement.
GTAGAATCCTTTGGTTGTTCTTCGGTGTCCGTTAGTGTTGGGTAGAATCATTTGGTTGTTCCTCGGTGTCCGTTAGTGTTGGGTAGAATCATTTGGTTGTTCCTCGGTGTCCCTTAGTGTTGGGTAGAATCCTTTGGTTGTCCCTCTGTGTTCCTTAGTGTTGGGTAGAATCCTTTGGTTGTTCCTCAGTGACCCTTAGTGCTGAGTAGAATCCTTTGGTTGAGCAGAGTCCTTAGTTGCAGATCCGTTCGTCAGTGTCGAATACGTGCAAATGAACGGCTTTCAAGATCTGCTATTAAATGGTTAACTAACCAAGTATTCGATCTGTTGATTGGCTGGCTCTATGCCCAGTATGTATTTTTATTTACGTTCAACCATTAAAAAAGCGAAGAATTGTACTTATTTGTATAAGTAACACCTGGACATTTTCGTTCTTTTGCTAATTTTATTTGTGCTGTAGATGAAACTTTTTGCAGTTTTACACCATTTATTTGCAGCCTTGGAAATCATCAGAAACACCTGGTTATGTCTCCACCAAAGACAGTCAACTTGTTTTTCTTTACCGGCCGTTGCGTAGTGGTAATTCATGTTTACCCTATTTGTAAATATCTTTGGACCATATGACTTTTAGGCACCCCTTTTGCTTTGCTGATTCATAAGTACATTTTTTACACCGTCAACACCGGTTGTTTGTTACGGGTTAGGGTTAGGGGTTAGGATTAGGAGTTAGTTTTGGGGTTAGGTTAGGAGTTAGTTTTATAATTTAAAAAAAACTCTCAAATCGTCTGTTAACAAACAACCGTTCATATGGTCCATATCTTTTACAAAACATGCTTCTCTTTACAGAACATATATTCTTTCAGTAAATTTTATCTTTCAGCCACAATAAATTTGCTTCACTAACCTCTGTTCATAACTTTGGCATTCTATTTTATTGGCTGCCATTACTCTGGATTGTTTGTGATTGGTTTGTAGCAAAAATTATTTTCATATCGGAAAAATATATGTTTTGATATTGTAAGATTCAAAGTTAATCATTGAACAACAGCTCCGACACGTTGTGAGACAAAACATTTAATAGGTGTACAGCACATGGTAACGATAAGATTCATAAAGTACATAGATACATAAGATACAAATAAGATATAAGAGTAGAAATATAAGGACACATTCATGAATGGTAAATACAAGATACAATATTTAGGTATAAACTAGATACCCAAATGTACATAAAATATAAATGTTACAGACATGGAAATAAAGGATAGTCCATGCAGTATAAAAGACTTACAGTAATGTAAGGGTGGCAAAGCCCCACCGAGAAGGGGGTAGACATAAATCTAACCCATGTGCACGTTCAGAGGCAGTAAGGAAAGAGAGACAGAAGCATTTGAATCAGGCGCTTATATTCCCGAGGTCCCCTAGTAGGAACAAAGGGCAACACAGCGGGAAGATAACTCTTCCAGGCAAAGGGAAGATAATTGCGTACAATACTATTCAATTGCCTTAAGACAAATATTTTTACGAGATTGAAATAGTTTCTGATATAAACCAATTCCGAACGGCGCAATTCCAAAAAGATTCTGAATAGAATTATTTTTCTTTAAAAAAAAAAATGACCATTCTCGATTTGTAACGTAGCGGCATCGTCACGGTACCAAATAGATATATTTGTTGCGTAGTGCCTTTTCTTTGACGGCACTAAATATCTATACGTTGTATACTTCTTACGTCTTACTCTGGTCTATTCTTCCGGCCGTCTTCTGATCGTCTAGTCTTCTGGCCTGTATATCTTCTAAGGTCTCGTCTGGTCTTCTATTGAGGGTTCCGTGTCTGGTTCTGTTGGGATCACTACTTATCAAAAGCCTTGTGCTATTGTTAGCTTTTAGTAATAACAACAAGACTTCGATTTACAATGATGTTACTTTATTCATGAACCCCAGATCAGACAATGCGCGCGGAGAGTCACATCTTGCTAGCTTCGCTTCTAAGTCCTCTCTCCTAACTCTGCAACTGACTAACTGCATCTAACTGAGTTGCTTACACCTTAAACCGGAAGGGCTTCTATTGACTTCCGTTCTCACGTTCCATCCCCAGAACGCAAGGTGAGAGTGAGGTCAAGCATTGTCACTCACTCTCAAGGTCATCAGCTGTACTGATCGCCATAAGGATTTCTATACTATCTTAAAAAGATATTAGGGATCCATAATTATGTAACAGATTGAATAACTCTCGTATATGTATGTGGGGGGGGTATACATGTAGATAGACCAACAAGTCCTAAATATGTAAAAAGTATATAGTTTACTCAACTAATACTTATTTTTCGAAATAACCATTAAGAATTCGTTTATTCGGCATTAATCACATAATACGCGTGGTGTCGTCGTGGCCGAATTGCTCGTGCTGGATTACAACATCGTAGTAAACGAGTTCCAACTCAAGTCACACTATTACGTACACCTTCGACTAATACCATTGGGAAAGGTATAAAATACCTTAGCAAATAATACCTTAGCAAAAAATATATTGATATTGCAAGAATATTTGTTTGAGACTATTCAATAGCCTCAAGATAAACATTTTCTTAGACTAAAATAGTTTTCCAATTCCAAACGACGCAGACTTTAGATTTATAGAAAAATATTCTGAATAGAATTTTTTTTTTCATTTAAAAAAAAAATGACCCTTCTCGATTGAATAATTCTCGTATATGCATGTGTGAGTGTGTGGGAGTATGTATGCTGATCAACATATAGTTATGTCTCCACCAATTAGCTTATCAGAGTGTAGTGAGAGAAATAAGTTACCTCAGAGCTGAAAGTGGACGCGAACATGTCTTGTGTGCAGGATGCTGACAGTCCAAGTAATTATTTTTCGGAATTATTTAGATGAGGCTTGATAATTATTATTATTTGGATTATTCGGACTATTATCCTCATCTTCATTGTTATCTGTACAACATTTCGGCCGATGTGCCCACCAGCCTCTTCTTGAGAACAGGATAGCCCGTGGACTGAATAAAGTGTTAGGTTCAAAGTTACGCGATGGCTCCCGATTACGAAAAGAAGGTTCCCGATTATGTCAAGAAGGTTCCCAAGGTCGAATAGATGGTTCCCAAGTCCTAAAAGAAGGTTGCCGAGTCCGACAAGAAATACCTGAAGAAGACCGGAGGGCACATCGGCCGAAACGTTGTTACAGATAACAATGAAGATGAGGACAATAGTCTGAATAATCCAAATAATTTTTAAAGACAAGAAATATACTACGGTATGATAATCTGACTATTACAACGTTTGATATGTTTACTTACAAAGTTGATCTATCTGTATAAAGTATGATGATCTCTGGCGAAATTCTTGTTAATTTTAATCAAATAAAATTGTCCCTCTGGCATATGAGGTTACTGCCTGTAAGTTGCATCTCTAGGACTACATAGTAGATTACTACGCGACGACAGTTAGCGCTACAAAGCATTGGCCCACAATTCGCTTTTCTCTTTATTCCTTCTTTTAGATTCTGTTTAGTGAAGTGGCATGCCGAGTCGAGAAATAAATGAACTGGCGAGGCGGGAAATTCAGTTGGACTTGATTTTTCGAGTGGACTGACAAGTCGAGAAATCGAGTGAAACTAGTGGGGCGAGAAATTCATGGTCAGACTTGGTTTTTGGAGTGGACTGACAAGTAGATATATCGAGTGAACTGGTGGAGCGAGAAATTCATGGTCAGACTTGATTTTCGGAATGGAATGACAAGTCGAGAAATCGAGTGAACTGGTGGAGCGAGAAATTCATGGTCAAACTTGATTTTCGGAATGGAATGACAAGTCGAGAAATCGAGTGAACTGCTGGTGCGAGAAATTCAATGTCATGCTTGGTTTTTGGAGTGGACACACAAGTAGAGATATTGAGTGAACTGGTGTTTCGAGAGATTCATGGTCGGACTTTGTTTTTCGAGTGGAGCGACGAGTCGAGAAATCGAGTGAACTGTCGAGGCGAGAAATCACGGCCGAACTGTTATTTAGTAAGTTTTGTAATTAGAGTGACGAAACAAAATTGAACCGACAAAATATTGAAATTCTTTCTTCACTTCAAGAATTATCTACATACATTTCATTGTATATTTCTTCTCAGAACCTACTCATAACCAATGTATTTGAGCACATCGGTCTGATGATGACTATTAGATGTTTTTGCACTTCTACAATTTCAGGTTAACTGATGTTGACAGGATGTTTATTCTCTTAGTATTAATCTGTTATGTCACCCCATATAAATAAATCTTTATTTCATATTTTACCATCTGGTCTATGCACCCTGTTTTGATTGTCGAACAGTCGTAGCATGGTGTTCGCTCTTCTCGATAAGGTAAATCTTCTGTTTCTTGAGGATTCTTTTGAGCAACAATATTATGGATAGAAACCTACCCTTGTGACGCCAGTTGTCTCAATCGACATCGTTTATAGGATGCCATATCTTGCCTTTATGCAGAAATGTATTCTCTTTCGATCCATGTTATTTTAAATGTGACACATAATATATTCTTCTTTCATATTTAATGTTGTATCGCGAGGTGGAAACATACACAGAAGAATGGTGTACATAATACATTTATTAAGTACCAGCAACTAGTGCTAAACGGATACATACAAACACAGAACAAATAAGTACACAATTAACAAGACGAACTTACACTAAAAGAGGAGGGTCAGTTCGGTATAACCAACGCAGCAAAGTCAGTCTGAATATTATTTAGCTAGTTAATCTACTTTAATCATAGGATATTTTATAGCTATGAGCCAATCCAATTGGTAGAGTGCTGAATAGGTGTTAGCTACTCTACAACCCTTTTTATAATATGAATGCTAGAAGGCGGTGGCTGAGGGTCTTCATATCGTGGGAATGACATTAAACTCTATCTGATGGTGCGGTTCCAGTTCTGGAGGTTTGGGGAAGGTTGAGCCCCCATTAATCACCATTGCTTCCTGCTCCACTCTGACCCAGAACGGTAGTACCTGTTAGGGTCCCATCTATGGTTTAAATAGAAAAATGTTTTTATGAAAATGTTAAGTATCCATTAAGAATGAATCTATTTCAAAACTTTATCGGTATTAAATAACCTACTGAGGTTGACTTTACAGTCACAGGAGGCTCTGTAACTTCAGGGGCACAAAAAAACTACATTATAGTCTTCCGAGACTGAAATGCTAAAGAATGAATGATGAGATTGATGTGCCGTAAAACAAAACAAACCAAATCAAATCAAACCAGTTCCAGAGATCTGGGGTGTGCTAGTACCCTTTTTATAGTCATTACTCCCATCTCCACTCTGACCCGGAGTGGTAGTGGTAGAATATTATTCACATTTGATAAGAACGTGTGCAAAAAATCAATCCTATAAATAATAATCAATTAGCTGACAAAGAGAGCAAAAGTTCTTCTCTGGTCTTTCACAAAATCTCAGTTGAAAAATCTGCTTACTTCCTGCTCTAAGTGTATCGCTTAACTCGAAGCAAAGAAGAGGAAATTCCTATCGCTTTCTTTAGCGATTTTCTGCCAGTCTTCTTAAATGCGATGAATTGCTCTACATTCAAAGATCTTTTCTTCTCAGACTAATACCAAGTTGTTCCTTTTATTCCTTCTGCAGATAGAATTTGAATAGGAAAAAAATGTATTCAAAATAGACAATGGTTGGCTTCAGATATTGACGTCTTTCTTAAAGAAAATCCAAGAGAAATGGTCTTAGTGAACAATCGGGGTCTGTTGATAAAAGGTACCAAAGGAAAGAACCGGATTGCGAAATGTTCAATGTAGCCTCTGATTCCAATGGTTAATGTTTTCTGGGGGAATTTAAGAAATGTTTGGTATCTGCGGTAATGTGTCTTGGGAATTGGACAGGTCAGTTAAATGGTTACATAACTGGGCATGATATGAAGAGAATATTACTTTCAGTTTAGTAGTATATTTTTACAATCAAACTATTTGCCGGTTTTTTTTCTTACCGCAAGGGTTTACCAGCAAGTTTGGTATATATATATATATATATAATATACCAAGCGTGTAGATCCTTGCGGAGAGAAAAAACCCAGCAGAGAGTTTGATTGTAAAAATATACTACCAAACATCAACCAGAAAGAAAAAATTTTTTGAAAAAAAGAAAAGACCAAGATATTCGTACCAACAAAAAATAATCTATTGGTATAGTATTTGGCCAAAAGAAAAAACAATTTATATGTATATATATGTATATAAGATATATATATATATTCATATAACCGCTAGGAGAAGCTAATCTGTAAAAAGTGCTCGATACCTAAGTAGAGCTAAGTAATAAAGATAATCTACTGAGTCAGACGAACCTACTATTAGTTTCGCATAAAGCTCTTCAGGGCTAAAATCTGACTTTAACCCTGAAGAGCTTCATGCGAAACTAATATTTAGGTTCGTCTGACTCAGTAGATTATCTATATATATATATATATATAAAGTTAAGATAGCGTTGACATGGCATCATCATTTCCAAATCTATTTTTTGAACTACGTAGTCTGAGCGGGTTCATGTGGAGGATGAGCTGTTGTCCAATCAGCAAATCCCCCCCTCTCCACACTGCCGCTGTGATCCAAAGGAAAGGTAAGGAACTGTAGCGTTTGTTTGTATTCGCCTGGTGGAGTTGTCTGCCCCTTTTAGTTTGATGATGCCCGCTGGGGCACCAGTATTTAAGCGCCGGTTTCAAAGTCTTTCACTCTCTCTTTATAGTTTCAGCAACTACGAGCCACATGGGGTAGATTCTATCTAAACCCTCTCGTGGGGCTCCGCCCCCCTTACATTACTGTAAGTCCTCACAGCATGGACTATTCCTAGTCTCATGTCTGTGCCTTTTATTGTATATTGTATCATTCATGAATGTGTCTTATCTTTATTTGTGTACCCCTTTTTATATGTACTCTTTACTATGAACGTTGTATCAACTGTTATCCATGTGCTGTGTTATTAAATGTTTGTCTATTAACCTTTGTCGGAGTTATTTGTATCCAAAGTATGTATAACTTTAAACCAACGTTACAGAACCAATGCAGTTTGGCAGCGGTAGTGTCGCATGAGTTGATGGGTAGCACTGAATTTCAGCATCACACCGGTTTCATATCCCCGTATTTCATATCTAATACAAAATAATTTGCACACAGTTCTATGATATCAAGTATTCCTATCTAATACGAATAATCTTCCCACACTTATATGGTATCAATTATTTCTATCAAATACAAATAATTTGCACACAGTTGTATGATATTAATTATTACTATATAATACAAATAGATAGCACACAGGTATATGATATCGAGTATTCCTATCTAACAGAGGCATATTTTCCTCGTACCCCACTTGTACAAGGTCAGGCACAAAGGCCCTATTTACGTGGGACCACCCACAAGCCGAGAGTCATGGGTGGCAGGTGGAAATTAAGAAATGGTTGCTATCTGCGGTAATGTGTCTTGGGAATTGGACAGGTCAGTTCAATGGTTACATAACTGGGCATGATACGGAGAGAATATTACTCTCAGAAACACTCAGTACAAATATTATTAAAATTAATCTTATGATTGATTGATAGCCCGGATTTAATGACATGTCAACACAAGCATGGTTTTGGAGTCCGAAGCATAATTACCAAGGAATGCCAAGGAACAACCGAAGGATTCTACCTAATATAAAGGAACACCAAAGTTGTCTCCATTGTAAAGTGATCTCACGTGCAGCCTAAAAATAGCCACAAAAGTCGTAACAGAAAGATAACGAACTATTCAACACGACCATGGTTTTAGAGGCCAAAGGATTCTACCGAACACTAATAAACACCGAGGAACAACCAAAGGATTCTACCAAACACTAAGGAACACCAAAGAACAACCAAAGGAATCTACCAAACACTAAAGAAACATACATTCATACAAGTATGTTTATAAATCCCTAAAGAGAGCTCAATGTATAATAATCAATTAATTAGATTAATCTGCTGAAACTGTCTTTAGGTGAATTCCTTCATTTTGTGATTCCGTCTGTTAAGGATTTCTTTAAATTTTTTTAAAAAATTTTAAAGCATTTTGAGCTTTTGGTCGAAATAAATTTATTACGGAATGACAGTTTGTTAAGTTTTTTCTTTCTTTGAAAGTTATATATATATATATATATATATATATATATATATATATATATATATATATATATATATATATATATATATATATATATATTTGGAATTTGCTTGAAGTATTGTTAAGTATGTTATTATTTATTAATGATAGGAAAGCAATTACAATGCGTATAAAATGAAAATAAAAGGATGTTTAGTCTTATCGATTTCAATATATATATATATACTAGTTTCCAGTTCCTCTGGTCGGTTTTTAAACACTTGGAGACTTTTATTATTATTATTATTATTATTATTATTATTATTATTATTATTATTATTGTTGTTGTTGTTGTTGTTGTAGTAATATCTCATCCACAGAATGTAAATACACGAATAGGAAAAGCATGGTCAGCCACAAACAAATTATCAGTAATATGGAAATCCTATCTCACAGACAAGTTAAAGCGACAATTCTTCCAGGCTGTGGTTATATCAGTGCTGCTGTATGGCTGCACCACCTGGACCATAACGAGGTGACTTGAGAATAAGCTGGATGGGAGCTGCATAAGAATGCTGCGTGCAGTCTTGAACAAATCGTGGAAACAGCACCCCACGAGGAAACAGCTGCCCCCCCATCTCCCAAACCATTTGAGTGAGACGGACAAGGCATGCTAAACACTGCTGGAGAAGCAAAGACGAGCTCATAAGCGACGTTCTCCTGTGGAAGCCAACACACGGACATGTTGATCGCAGTGGCACGACGATGTAGATAGTACCTAGTAGTAAACATGAAAACTGCGTTGACTCAGAAGGTTGAAGTTTGTTTTCTATTCAGCAGTTAAAGTGTTTGCTCGAAGTTGAGTCGTGTATATCGGGGGGGGGGGGTTGAGGGGGGTTTCAATGACAGGCTAATGGCCTCGAAGGTTGATGTCGGCTGCGAACATCGTTAGCGTTGTCTCGGAGCGGAATGGATTCTGAATCTTTGTTGATTTGTTCTCCGTTTAAATATCTGACGATCGGCTCCGATTTCGACATTTTTTTTAATTTTTGGCGGTAAGAATTTATGAGGTTTCGAAAGTGCGGACGTATGTGTAAACCAAACTCGTGATTAAACATATCCCCGCCCTGTCGGCTGGGGCGTTAGAATGCACCGACTGCACCTCTGCAGAGGGATAAGACTCCCCCAATGGGGCCACCTGTTGGCCGTGGGTGGCGACCCGTGATGCTTAAGGATAGAGCCCAGGTGGATGAGCAATTCATGACATGCAATACTCCACTTTGGCCCTATCTTGGGCTAGACGGGCGGTCGGAGAGGCCCCCTCTGATCAATCGGCTGGTCACGTCAAGCCCTAGCACCTATATGATTTTCCCAACCCTGTTGCCCTTATGGCAAGCCCCAGCCCCTTTTTATCATATGGGTGCTAGAAGGCGATGGCTGCGGGTCTACATGTCCTGGGAATGATGTTTAACTCTATCTGATGGTGAGGTTCCAGTTTTGGAGGTTTGGGGAATGTGGAGCACCCCTTGATCACCATTGCTCCCTGGTCCACTCTGACCCGGAGTGGTAGTACCTGTTAGGGTCCCATCTATGGGTTAATTAGAAAAAACATGAGTTGATAAACAAAATTGTATTATCCATTAAGGATTGATTTATTTCCAAACTTTATCGGCATTAAATGACCCACTGAGGTTGATATGCCGTAAAACAAAACCAACCAAACCAAACAAAATAACATATCCAATTCTGACAGTTGTGTAATTATTTTTTTAAATATATTTTCCTTAAATTTGGAAAAAGAATCGTGTTTAGCGCGACCTTTATGTTTTTCCTTATTTGAATATAAAATAAAGGATTTTATCCTCTAGGAGTAACTGATAATCTTGAGTGAATAATGATTCTCTTGTAAGTCATTATACAATCAGTAGGGCTGGTTTAGCTCAGTTGGTAGAGTGTCCGACTGGGAATCTCAAGGTTCCTAGTTCGATACCGGCCCTCGCCAACTCAGCGTATGAGTAGCACAGTGATCTGTGCGGTAAAGCAAGGAGCTGGTGGTAGGTGTGACGCTCCACCTCAGACGCTAAAAACAAATTCTTGGTCTAGCAATAGTGAAAAGAGGATAGACTCCCTCGCTGATTAGCTGATACCGACATTAGGCCACCCCGACGACTTTACTTTATTTTACTCATATGTTGAATTGGTGGGGACTGGTATCGAACCCAGAACCCTCAATTCCTAGACGAATGGTCACCGATTCAGGTAATGAAATTTAGATATAAAATATTTTATTATATATATATATATATTTACTAACTCCTCCACACGGCAGGATGTGACACAAGGTCAATTTCTTAAGCGGAGTTTAACAGGTTTGAATTCAGAGTTATCCTTCTCCTAGACTGGTTGCCTAACCAAGGCTAAAGACCCCAGTCTGCCCTGCTATTTACCCATAGCTGGAGGGAGAGCAGAATTCATACATTTCCCAAGGGTATTAGCGCTAAGTGAAATGCAACTACCACGTCCAGGATTTGAACTCGGGGCGACGAGTCCATTTCCTATGACTTTAACCATTACACCACGCGCTTCATTGGCCAAATCAGAGTATGATTTCTTTAATTTGAATGATTAGATGTCTCATTGTCGAATTCTAAAAGCGATTCGTGAAGAGATTCTTCAAACTGAAAAATCTCAACTCCTCTCGACAGCTGAAAAGGAACAAATTTGAGAAACTTCCGATTCTTTCCCCGAAGAAATAGAGTAACAAATTTGAAAATCATAGTTTAATCAGAAGAAATTAAAGTTTATCTGAATGGTCGACATTTATATAATAGCAAAGAAATGTGTTTAGAAATGGCAGACAGTTAATAACAAGTTGTGACTCGTAAGTATGTGTATGGGAAAAGAGACGAAAGTAATTATGAATAGATAAAATAAACAAAAAGTGACTCTATTTCATAATGCTATTAAAATATCGTTTAGTAGCAGACATTTTTGACAATCTTCTCTGGCATTTACTCCAAAAACACAAATAACAACTAAAAATACAAAATAATAATGGAAAATAATTTAAAACTGGTTTAATAGCAAAAGAAAGAAAAAAAAAGCATCCGCCAGAAATCTAATATAAACGAAAGAAACACTATAAATGTTTTCAATAAGTAATATTTAAAATACATAAGTAAATGTGCTGATATTGATATGTTGTTTGCAGACCCCACAGTCAATCGGAGTCATTGATCGATCTCTAATCAGTGATCATTGTGAATAGACATTGACGAAATCTACTTGCCATTATCTAGGGGTGAATGGTGGGTAGACTATGGGAAAGTAGAATGGTGAAGACGGAAATAAAGAAGAAGATACGAACAAGTTAAAAGGTAAGCGGGGAAATGGACGATATGAGAATAGGAGAGAAAAGTAGACTAAAAAAATGATCGAATACAATATAACAAAAAGTAAAAACTTATGTTATGCTTTGATATATATAAACAAAATCCATGGTAAATAGAATATGTGATTTTTTTTTTCTTTGGACCGAAAGGAAAAAAAAAAGATTTTATCTGAGAAACAGATAGAAGTGTATAAATCTGTATACAAGAAATATTGTGATAAATAAACTCATTTATTTTGATTGGCTCTGTAAATCAATAAATTTTTTTAATTGAGACATGTTTTAATATATGCGTACATTAAAAATTAGTTTTATCTCCAATAATAAATGCGAATTCCAGTGGGTCACATTTTTTCAATTTTACACCTAGAGACAGTAGCCCGGGATAAATTTGACATAATTATGTTTGGTTAATTTTCTTCATAGGCAGCAGGATTCAACTCCATGCCACACCTCAGGGAAAAGTAAACACTACACCAGTCCCAATGTTTGGCCTCCGAACTTCCCAGATCTTAACCCCGTGGATTGTTATATATGTGGCGCTGTTGAGAAAGACACCAATCGCCGTGCCAGTACTACGAAAGCCAAGTTGATCGACAGAATTAAGGTAGTTTTTGAGACCCTTCCAGTGAAACGGAGAGGTATTGACGCACACTACGCATCATTTAAAAGCTTGGACCCTTCTTCATTCATATACGTGATGACAGATAGAATGGATGACTCGCGAACCCACCTGAATTATGGAAGAAAATAACTTGTATCATGATGATCGGCACCGGCCATCAAAATAAGAAAATTATGGTTGCTGTCCAATGCTCCCTGAACACTGTAAAAACAATCAGGCATGAACTGGAGAAATGCAATGGAGACTAATGTGGCTAGAAGAAAGCAACATAACAGACAATCTGATTGCGTTCGTACAGCAGAATTCCCCGAAAATCATACGCTTTACATTCAAACCGATATGCACGCCTAATTCATTTAATTATAATTAATTAATTAACAAATTAGGTATGACTTTAATTAAGCACATAATCTCCCAAAAAATTGTCGGCCATCGCCATTTCAAACACATTGTTTGACTACTTCATATATATATATATATATATATATATATATAATATATATATATATATTCGAATCATTTCTCAACAGAACAGAACTTCACAAAGGTACGACATCTATTTAATTCGATTCAGTTTTGATTTTAGGTTTTGAATTTCTTATTATATTCTCGAATATTTTCATATATATTATTCTTATGCTTCAAAAGTGTCCAGTAAAAATGAAAAAGATTTTCCATTAAGGATTTCTCTTAAAATATTTTTTTCCTTTGATAGAAATCCTTTGGAAAAGATATTTTCATTTTTCATTAATTCTTAACTCTCTCTCTCTCTCTCTCTCTCTCTCTCTCTCTCTCTCTCTCTCTCTCTCTCTCTCTCTCAATATATATATATATATATATATATATATATATATGAAGTGAACAAACAATGTGTTTGAAGGCCGACAATTTTGGGAAATTATGTGCTTAATTAAAGTCATACCTAATAGTTCATTAATTAATTATAATTAAATGAATTAGCGTGCATATCGGTTTAAATGTAAGGTGTAAACAAATCGAAAAAAATTTGATCTCTGTTTACGCTTTACATTTAAACTGTCTACGCTTGTTTACGCTTGTTTACGCTTTACATTTAAACCGATATGCACGCCTAATTCATTTAATTATAATTAATTAATTAACAAATTAGGTATGACTTTAATTAAGCACATAATCTCCCAAATATATATATAATATATATAATATATATATATATATATATATATATATATATGATGAACAAAAGTGATAAGAAAAATAGGAATATTTCTTTTGCGTTATTTATTTTATGATTGTTCTCAACTTGATTCGACATTAGGTCATCGTCAGAAGAAAATGTTTGTTTTGTTATTTTTTATTTCGTATTTGGCACACTCATTTTCTGCTAATATTTAAATATCTATGTAAAGATTGGCCGGGTACCATTCTATTTCAATCAGCCCAAATTTGGCAAAATCTCAATATTTTAGCAACTTTTACCATTTTCAAAATTTTTTTACCATTTCGGTCACGATCCCCAATCTTCAACTTTTTGAGATTTGACTTCTAAAATAACCTATAACACAATGTCATCCTTTGACTCTAATAATTGATCTTCACAAGTCCAGAGATGAGTCACTGGCTTCAAATTAATCTTCTTCCCCGTTTTTCATCATTTTAATTTTTTGGTTCTTAAAAGAAAAATGCCCAACTGTGATTTCCCAGATAAAATCAAAGAAATCATTAACGATGCACTCACTCCACTAATGAAAGCATTTAAGTTGAAAATTGACTTTAAAATCAGTCACTCTCGTTAAAATTGCGTGAAATTTTCCCATGACTGACGACACCAGAATGACGTCATAAGGAGATAGAATTTTCTTTTTCATACAGCCTCAGTCACAATTTGATTATCTAAAACACCTGTGGTCGCCGGTGTCTGTATCTTTTATAATTTTCTTTTCAAAATGTTATGGCAATTCAGTCCAAATTTCAGGTACGTCACTCAACACTTCCTACGTTGAATAGATAGAGTGCTCTAGCTGAATGGTTTAATATATTAAGTTGACTGCTGCCTGAGTAAGAGAGACTTGACCCTTGTCGGGAGCCATATATATATATATATATATCTTATTATAATGGAGATTGCGTGTTTTTACTGTCTGTAACCGAAACTATATTACTAATCGAGTAACAATTCCCTTAGTTATTTACATCACATTCTCCATGATTTTATTTTCATTCAAACGTCAATTATCAATAAAATTGTTTTACATTATTAATACTGTTGACCATATCTACATATTATTAACATGCAATTGTATTTATATATACAAAATATAGTGGTTTGCAGTGTGAAGGGGAAGGCTAATTTGCATATTGGTATTAAAAATTTGATTTTAATAAATATGTGCTCAGTATTATTGATTTCTAATTGTTTGGTTTTATCTTAATGAGTATGAGCAAAAATCTCTCCAATAAATTCATTAACAATATTAACAGTAATTCTATTCTTTACTTCCTAATTTAACTAAATAGTTAAATTATGAAAATTTAGCAATGAAAGACGGAAGGGAAGAAAAAGCAAGTTTTAGTTGTTCCCCTCTGTTTCAAATCTTTTTATCGGCATCTTATTTATTTCCATTACCCTTTCTAAGTTAACATAATATTTTATTACATTAAAACTTAGATACTTGCACCCGGAGGGTGCATATATTTGCTAGTATATTTAATATACCAAGTGTGGTAAATCCTCGCGGTGAGAAAAAAACCCATCAAATAGTTTGATTGTAAAAATATACTACCAAACATCAACCGGGGAGAAAAGAAATTTTGAAAAAAAAGAAAATACCAAGATAGTCGTACCAACAAAAAATAATCTATTGGTACAGTATTAGGACAAAAGAAAAAACAATTCATATGCATATATATGTATATAAGATATATATATATATTCATATAACCGCTAGGAGAATAGCTAATAAGTAAAAAGTGCTCAATACCTAAGTAGAGCAAATAATAAAGATAAATCTAATGAGTCAGACGAACCTACTATTAGTTTCGCTTAATGCTTTCAGGGCTAAGATCTTAGGCCTGAAGAGCATTAAGCGAAACTAATAGTTTCGTCTGACTCATTAGATTTATCTTTATATATATATATATATATATATATATAATAATAATATATATATATATGAGAGTACGTAAATAAACATTGTGTTCATTTGATATGGCTTTTGGCCGACAATTTTTGGGGATATGTGCTTAATTGAAGTCATACCTAATTTTTGAAAATCAATTAGTTAATAATTAATGAATTTGGGCGAGCATATATGTTCAAATGTAAGGCTAAGCAAATCGAGAAAATGTCAATCCCTGAATGTACATTTCGACCTATTATAACCTTGCTGATGAGACCTAATAGGCCGAAATGTACATTCAGGGATTGAAATTTTCTTGATTTGTTTAGCCTTACATTTTAACATATATGCCCGCCTAAATTCATTAATTATTAACTAATTAATTTTCATAAATTAGGTATGACTTCAATTAAGCACATATCCTCCAATATATATATATATATATATATATATATATATATATATATATAGTTAAGAATTAATGGCAAAATGAATGAAAGAATGAATGAGTTGAGTGGAATGAATGAAAAATTCTTTCCCAGGGACCTCTCTCAAAAGTTAAAAAATATAATAAAAAATATATAATAGATAAAAAAAAAGTTTTTGAGAGAGAAGTCCCTAATGGAAAGTTTTCCTCATCTGTTATTGGACTCTCTTGAAGCATCAAATTAATTTAATTATTATATAAGCTATTGGAGTAGATAAAATCGGTCACTTACCTTTGTGGTATTCTATTGAGAAAGGATTTGAAATGTTTTATGTATATCTCATCTAGTCTGGTTCACATCCGGTGGATATTGCAACATGGTATCAGTTTTGAATTTAAAATAAAAGTTGTCAACTATAAGAATTTGGGTAACTTTTTGCAGTAGTAAATTAAATTAATTATGTTATATACAGAAATATAGATATCTCCCCGATTCACTAAGTCACCAAATTCATGTCACCCACGCACCGCAATGAACGAAGTGCCAACCGTATGTGAACGGGGCGAGGCACTAAATCAAATGACGAATTTTCGACTTTGCGCAGCGAGGATCGCACATACCACAAATAAAAAATAATATTAGAAACAGAATTTGTATTTCCGACCAATAGAAAACGTTCCCCAAAATTCGTGGAAAGGGATTTCTGGAGCCTACCCTTTTGCTTTAAATAAAGCAGACTGAACGTCGATGGTCAGTAGATCGCAGGGCAATCGTAAAAGGAAGATCGGATCGTCCCAACCCAATCAGGGGAACACCCGCAGCGCCTGACAGCACGGCTTCACGCAAAGCCATAGATATCCGAGACAGCCGAATAGTTCACATCACAAGGGAGCCTGCAACACGAACTTTATACCTCAAAACACCAACAGATAGCTCTCCCCTACCGCTGACCTCATAACCTCGAACGACCTACCAGGCACTCTTAAGGGCCGACGAGTACGAAATCCGATATCATCTTCTCAACCCATTTCAACCACAACCACGGCGACTATCATCAGAAGTCCCGACTACCAACCCATTTCAACCACACAAATCAACTTACGGCGACTATCATCAGAAACCCCGACTACCAGCACGCATCGGTTACTCACACCACATGAACTTCTGAGAATATCGCCTGTGGTTGTGCGTTGAAATGGGTGAGAAGCTGATATCGGATTTCACTCGTCGGCCTTAAGAGGCCGTAGGTCGTTCCGATTATTGAGTCACGTAGGGAGAGCTATCTGTGCGTTTGAGTATAAAAGTTCGTTTTGCAGGCTCCCCTTGATGTGAAAACTATTTGGCTGTCTCGGATATCTATGCTTTGCGTTAAGCCCGTGAAACTGTCAGGCTCTGCGGTTTCCCCTGAATTCGGTTGGGACGATCCGATCTTCCTTTTACGATTGCCCCTGCGATCTACGTACCATCGACGTTCAGTCTGCTTTATTTAAAGCAAAAGTAGGCTCCAGAAATCCCTTTCCACGAATTTTGCGGGAACGTTTTCATGCGAAATTTACAAATTCGTTTCTAAATATTATTTTTTATTGTATTGCTTCCTCGCTGCGCAAAGTCGAAAATTCTATTTGATTTAGTGCCTCGCCCCGTCACATACGGTGGCACCTTCGTTCATTGCGTCGTGGTACATGAATTTGGTGACTTAGTGAATCGGGAGATATCTATATTCTGTATATAACATTATTAATTTAAATTACTACTGCAAAAAGTTACCAAATTCTATGTTGACAACTTTTATTTTAAATTCAAAAACTGATACCATGTGCAATATCCACCGAGGAACCAGACTAGAGAGATATACATAAACATTTCAAATCCTTTCTCAATAGAATACCACAAAGTAAGACCATTTTATCTACTCCAATAGCTTTATAAATAATTAAATTAATTTGATGCTTCCAAGAGAGTCAATAACATGAGGCAAAACTTTCCATTAGGACTTCTCTCTCAAAACTTTTTTTTATCTATTATATATTTTTTTATTATATTTTTAAACTTTAGAGAGTCCCTGGGAAGAATTTTTCATTCATTCCACTCAACCATTCATTCTTCATTCATTTTGCCATTAATCTAAAAATATATATATATATAATAATATATAATATATATATATTGAGGATATGTGCTTAATTGAAGTCATTACCTAATTTATGAAATTAATTAGTAATAATTAATGAATTTAGCGGGCATATATTAAAATGTAAAGGCTAAACAATCAAGAAAATTTCAATCCCTGGAATGTACATTTCGGCCATATAGGTTCTCATCAGCAAGTTATATAAGTCAAATGTACATTCAGGGATTGACATTTTCTCGATTGCTTAGCCTTACATTTGAACATATATGCTCGCCAAATTCATTAATTATTAACTAATTGATTTTCCAAAAATTAGGTATGACTTCAATTAAGCACATATCCCCAAAATTGTCGGCCAAAAGCCATATCAAATGAACACAATGTTTATTTACGTACTCTCATATATATATATAATAATAATATATATATATATATATTTATATTATATATATAAAAATAAATCTAATGAGTCAGACGAAAACTATTAGTTTCGCTTAATGCTCTTCAGGCCTAAGATCTTAGCCCTGAAAAGCATTAAGCGAAACTAATAGTAGGTTCGTCTGACTCATTAGATTTATCTTTATTATTTCTCTACTTAGTATTGAGCACTTTTTACTTATTAGCTATTCTCCTAGCGTATATGAATATATATATATTCTATATAACATATATATGCATATGAATTGTTTTTTCTTTTTGCCTAATACTGAACCAAGATTATTTTTGTTGTACGACTATCTTGTATTTCTTTTTTTTCAAAATTTCTTTCTCCCCGGTATGTTTGGTAGTATATTTTACAATCAAACTATTTGATGGTTTTTTCTCACCGAGGATTTACCACACTTGGTATATTAAATATACTAGCAAAATATATGCACCCTCCGGTGCAAGTATCTAAGTTTTTAATGTAATAAAATATTATGTTAACTTAGAAAGGGTTAATGAAATAAATAAGATCCGATAAAAAGATTTGAAACAGAGGAACAACTAAACTTGCTTTTCTTCCCTTCCGTCTTTCATTGCTAAATTTTCATAAATTAACTATTTAGTTAAATTAGGAAGTAAAGAATAGAATTACTGTTAATATTTAATGAATTTATTGAGAGATGATTTTGCTCATACTCATTAAGTAAAACCAAACAATTAGAAATCAATAATACTGAGCACATATTTATTAAATCACAATTTTTAATACCAATATGCAAATTAGCCTTCCCCTTCACACTGCAAACCACTATATTTTGTATATATAAATACAATGCATGTTAAATAATATGTAATATGTCAACAGTATAATAATGTAAAACAATTTTATTGATAATTGACGTTTGAATGAAAATAAAATCATGGAGAATGTGATGTAAATAACTAAGGAATTGTTACTCGGATTATAATATAGTTTCGGTTACAGACATTAAAAACACGCAATCTCCATTATAATAAGATATATAATATATATATATATGGCTCCACAAGGGTCAAGTCTCTCTTACTCAGCAGCAGTCAACTTAATATATTAAAACCATTCAGCTAGAGCACTCTATCTATTCAACGTAGAAGTGTTTGGACGTACCTGAAATTTGACTGAATTGCCATAACATTTTGAAAAGAAAATTATAAAAGATACAGCACCGCGACCACAGGTGTTTAGTAATCAAATTGTACTGAGCTGTATGAAAAAGAAAATTCTATCTCCTTATGACGTCATTCTGGTGTCGTCAGTCATGGAAAATTTCACGCAATTTTAACGAGAGTGACTGATTTAAAGTCAATTTTCAACTTAAATGCTTTCATTAGTGGATGAGTGCATCGTTAATGATTTCCTTGATTTATCTGGAAATCACAGTGGCATTTTTCTTTTAAGAACCAAAAAATTAAAATGATGAAAAACGGAAGAATAATTTGAAGCATGACTCATCTCTGACTGTGAAGATCAATTATTAGAGTCAAAGGATACATTTGTTATAGGTTATTTTAGAAGTCAAATCTCAAAAAGTTGAATATTGGGGATCGTGACCGAAATGGTAAAAAATTTTGAAAATGGTAAAAGTTGCTAAAATATTAAGATTTTGCCAAATTTGCTGATTGAAATAGAATCGTACCCGGCCAAATCTTACATAGATATTTAAATATTAGCAGAAAATGAGTTGCAAATACGAATAAAAAATAACAAACAAACATTTTCTTCTGACGATGACCTAATGTCGAATCAAGTTAGAGAACAATCATAAAATAAATAACGCAAAAAAAATATTCCTATTTTCTTATCACTTTTGTTCATCATATTATATATATATTATAATATATTAATATATATATATATATATATATATATTATTGGGAGATTATGCTTAATTAAAGTCATACCTAATTTGTTAATAATTAATTATAATTAAATGAATAGGCGTGCATATCGTTAAATGTAAAGCGTAAACAGCGTAACAGCGAGACAGTTTAAATGTAAAGCGTAAACAGAGATCAAATTTTTCGATTTGTTACACCTTACATTTAAACCGAATATGCACGCCTAATTCATTTTAATTATAATTAATTAATGAACTAATTAGGTATGACTTAATTAAGCACATAATTTCCCAAAAATTGTCGGCTTCAAACACTTGTTTGTTCACTTCATATATATATATATATATATATATATATATATATTGAGACAGAGAAGAGAGAGAGAGAAGAGAAGAGAAGGGTGGAGAGAAAGAGAGAGAGAGAGTTAAGAATTAATGAAAAAATGAAAATATCTTTTCCAAAGGCATTTCTATCAAAGAAAAAAAATATTTAGAGAAATCCTTAATGGAAATCTTTTTCATTTTACTGGACACTTTTGAAGCATAAAGAATAATATATATGAAAATTCGAGAATATAATAAAAAATTCAAAACCTAAAAATCAAAACTGAATCGAATTAATAGATTTCGTACCTTTGTGAATTCTTTTCTGTGGGAAATATTCAATTATATATATATATATATATATTATATATAATATAATATATATATATGAAGTAGTCAAACAATGTGTTTGAAATGGCGATGGCGACAATTTTTTCGGGAATTATGTGCTAATTAAAGTCATAACCTAATTGTTAATTTAATTAATTATAATTAAATGAATTAGGCTGCATATCGGTTTGAATGTAAAAGCGTATGATTTTCGGAATTCTGCTGTACGTAACGCAATCAGATTGTCTGTTATGTGCTTCTTCTAATCCACATTAGTCTCCATTGCATTCTCCAGTTCATGCCTGATTGTTTTTACAGTGTTCAGGGAGCATTGACAGCAACCATAATTTTCTTATTTTGATGCCGGTGCCGATCATCATGATACAAGTTATTTTCTCCATAATTCAGGTGGGTTCGCGAGTCATCCATTCTATTCATCACGTATATGAATGAAGAAGGTCCAAGCTTTTAAATGATGCGTAGTGTGCTCAATACCTCTCCGTTCACTAAGGGTCTCAAAAACTACCTTAATTCTGTCGATCAACTTGGCTTCGTGAGTACTGCACGCAATTGTGTCTTTCTCAACAGCCCCACATACTATAACAATCCACGCGGTTAAGATCTGGAAGTTCGGAGGCCAAACATTGGGACTGTGTAGTTTACTTTTCCCTGAGGATGTGCATGATTGAATCCCTGCCTATGAAGGAAAATTAACCAAACATAATATGGTCCAATTTATCCCGGCTACTTCTCTAGTGTAAATTGAAAAAATTTGACCCACTGGAATTCGCATTTATTATTGGAATAAAACTAATTTTAATAGTACGCATATATTAAAACATGTCTCAATTAAAAAAATTTATGATTTACAGAGCCAATCAAATAAATGAGTTTATTTATCACATATTTCTTGTATACAGATTTATTACACTTCTATCTGTTTCTCAATAAATTCTTTTTTTTTTCCCTTTCGTCAAAGAAAAAAAAAAATTCACATATTCTATTACCATGATTTGTTATATATATCAAAGCATAACATAAGTTTTACTTTTGTTATATTGTATTCGATCATTTTTTAGTCTACTTTCTCTCCTATTCTCTATCGTCCATTTCCCCCGCTTAACCTTTTAACTGTTCGTATCTTCTTCTTTATTTCCGTCTTCACCATTCTACTTTCCATAGTCTACCCACCATTCACCCCTAATAATGGCAAGTAGATTCTCAATGTCTATTCACAATGATCACTGATTAGAGATCGATCAATGACTCCGATTGACTGTGGGGTCTGCAAAAACAACATATCAATATCAGCACATTACTTATGTATTTTAAATATTACTATGAAAACATTATAGTGTTCTTTCTTTATATTTAGATTCTCGGATGCCTTTTTTTTCTTTCTTTGCTATTAAACCAGTTTTAAATTATTTTCCATTATTATTTGTTTTTAGTTGTTATTTGTGTTTTTGAGTAAATGCCAGAGAAGATTGTCAAAATGTCTGCCTACTAAACGATATTTAATAGCATTAGAAATAGAGTCACTTTTGTTTTTTTATCTATTCATAATTCTTCGTCTCTTTCCCATACACATTACTTACGAGTCACAACTTGTTATTAACTGTCGCCATTTCTAAACACATTCTTTGCTATTATATAAATGTCGACCATTCAGATTAACTTTTAATTTCTTCTGATAAACTATGATTCAAATTTTACTCTATTCTTCGGGAAAGAATCGGAAGTTCTCAAATTTTTCCTTTCAGCTGTCGAGAGAGTTGAGATTTTCAGTTGAAGAATCTCTTCACGAATCGGCTTTTAGAATTCGACAATGAGACATCTAATCATTCAAATTAAAGAAATCATACTCTGATTTGCCAATGAAGCGCTGAGTTAATTTGTTAAAGTCATAGGAAATGGACTCGTCGCCCCGAGTTCAAATCCTGGACTGGAGTTGCATTTCACTTACGCTAATACCCTTGAAATGTAAATTCTGCTCTCCTCCAGCTATGTAAATAGCAGCAGACTGGGTCTTAGCCTTGTTAAGCAACAGGTCTAGTGGAGAAGGAAAACTCTAAATTCAAACCTGCTGAACTCCGCTTAAGAAATTGACCTTGTGTCACATCCTACTCATTGAGTGGTTTGGTAAATATATATATATATATACTACTAATAATTTCTTCTCTGGTTTTGATTTTACTTATCCATCCACATATATCAATGACAGAGAAGATGGTATTTACCCAACCCATTCGCCATTAGGTAGTGCTGACATTAGGTAGGATTCAAATTCTTATTATAATGGAGATTGTGTGTTTTTCTGTCTGTAACCGAAACTATATTACTACTCAAGTCACAATTCCCTTAATTATTTACGTTAAATTCTCCATGATTTCATTCTTTTAAAACCTTCAGTTATTAATAAAATTTGTTTTACATTATTAATACTGTTGACCATATCTACGTAGTAATAACATGCAATTGTATTTATATATAAAACAAAATAGCGGTTTAGAGTTTGAACAAGAAGGCTAATTTGCATATTGATATTTAAAATTTTTATTTTAATAAATATGTGCTTGTATTATTGATTTCTAATTGTTTTATCTTAAGAAATATAAACAAAAATCTTGTGGATAAATCTTTAAAAGAAAATTATTTACAAGAAGAAATAACTGTAATATTATCCTTTACTTCCTATTTTAACTAAATAGTTAAATTAGGAAAACTTACCAATGAAAGAGGGGAGTAATGGAAAATGATGGAATAGTTAGTTTCAAAGTTGTTCTATTTTGCAATCATACCCCCTCTGTTGCAGATCTTTTTATCTGCATTCTTAGTCAGTTTCATTAGCCTTTCTAATTTAATATGATATTTTATTATATTCAAAACTTAAATACTTGCACCCGGAGGGTGCATATATTTGCTAATATATATAAAAGATATTCGATAAGAAATTGTGCAAAAAACACTCTTAAGAAACAACATCTCAAAATGTAAATATGAACGTACAAAGAACGCGATTCCTTAACCTCTTGGCATAAAATAACCCTAGACGGGTTGAAATGCTATTAAAATCTGTCAATCAATCATAATTAATAATATTTGATTAAATAGTAATAATCATTTTAATAACACAAAATATTCGGTGATATTTGTTCTTTTAAAGTTTGAAAATTTAAATTTTGTACCATTATTATGCTCGTGCGGAGGGGTTGGTATATATATCTTATTATAATGGAGATTGTGGGTTTGTCTGTCTGTAACCGAAACTATATTACTATACAAGTCATAATTCCTTTAGTTATTGACTTCATCTTCTCCATTATTTTATTTTTATTTAAACCTCAATTATTAATAAAATTGTTTTACATTACTTACACTGTTGACCATATCCACATTCTATAACATGCAATTGTATTTATATATACAACAAAATAGAGGTTTACAGTATGAATGGAAGGCTAATTTGTATATTGATCTTTAAAAATTGATTTTAATAAATATATGCTTAGTATTATTGATTTCTAATTGTTTGGTTTTTATCTTATTGAATATGAGCAAAAATCTCTTCAATAAATCTTAAAAGAAATCCCTTTACAATAATAAATAACTGTAATATTATTCTTTACTTCCTATTTTAACTAAACAGTTTAATTAGGAAAATTTACCAATGAAAGACGGGAGTAACGGAAAATGATGGAAGAGTTAGTTTCAAAGTTGTTCTATTTTTCAATCATACCCCCTTTGTTCAAAATCTTTTTATCTACATTCTTATTCAGTTTCATTAGCCTTTCTAATTTAATACCATATTTTATCATAAAATTTAACTAAAATACTTGCACCCGGAGGGTGCATATATTTGCTAGTATATATAAATATTACTTCTGTCAAGCCCGGTGCAGAGAAAGAGCGGGGAGACGAGAGTGAAAGTTGTATTTATAATCATTAGAGTGCTAACTCAAAATTCCTTTTTTTTTCACTAATGCTACAGATAACCAAAGTAAAATAGAAACGGCTTCTTTTTCCTTG
Organism: Doryteuthis pealeii; assembly: GCA_023376005.1. Classification (NCBI taxonomy): domain Eukaryota; kingdom Metazoa; phylum Mollusca; class Cephalopoda; order Myopsida; family Loliginidae; genus Doryteuthis; species Doryteuthis pealeii. Next base: position 693,173 of record CM042164.1, on the reverse strand, counting down.
AATGTTTGAGATGAGGCTTGAAGATTAGTATTATCTGCGTTATTCGGACTATTGTCGCCATCTTCATTGTTATTTGTACAACGTTTCGGTCGATATGCCCTCCGGCCTTCTTCGGGTATTTCTTGTCGGACTCGGGAACCTTCTCGGACTCGGGAACCTTCTGGAACCCGAGTTCAATCCTGAGTGAACGCAGTTAGAAAAATAATTAATTAACACAACTCCTACCCCATCTATGGTTAGCGGAATGAGAACAGGATACCCCCGTGGAATGAATAAAGGGTTAGGTTCAAAGTTCCGTAATGGCTCCCGAATACGACAAGAAAGTTCCCGAGTTCGAAAAGAAGGTTCCCAAGTCCGAGATGGTTCCCGAGTCGAGAAGGTTCCCGAGTCCGACAAGAAATACCTGAAGAAGGCCGGAGGGCATATCGGCCGAAACGTTGTACAAATAACAATGAAGATGGGGACAATAGTCCGAATAACGCAGATAATACTAGAAACGGCTTCATTTTACAAAATGGACGACGATATTAACTAGAGGGTTGAGGTGGTGAGAATATCAGTAACGAATTGCTATTAGGGGATCCTAATTCATTTAATTATAATTAATTAATTAACAAATTAGGTATGATTTTAATTAAGCACATAATCTACCCAAAAATTGTCGGCCTTTGCCATTTCAAACACATCGTTTGTCCACACACACACACACACACACATATATATATATATATATATATATATATATATATATATATATATAACCACCTCAAATAACGATTATCAGTGGAGAAACGTCTGCTTGAACCTGTTTATATTCACATTGACTTGAAAACGGAAGAATGTAACATTGAAAGGGAGTGATGACGTGTTAATGCTAGAAATCGTAATGTACTTATCTTATTTTCGTGTTTTACTTCTTCGAAGCTGGAATCTGGTTGTTGGATCTGATGTTCAGTTGGCTGGCATTGTTGCTCTTTTGAGTCTGGAGACGATTTGGGATTAACTTGAGGATATATTGCCTTGTGACCTTTATAGTTCTTAATAATACCACAAGACGTTCTTATTTTCTTCTACTTACGGTCAAGACACGCTGAAAGCATCGGTTTCCGCTAGATCACCGAAGTTAAGCAGCAATGAGCCTGTTCAATTCTTAGATGTGGGACCATTTAAGCAACAGCAGGTACTGCACGCTACAGGATATAATACCTCGAAGTCCCAGAAAATTGTATGTGTCTCCTTTTCCATGACAGTTTATGCGCAAAAATCTGGTACAAATAATATTCAATATATTTGAAATAATAATAGAAAAAAAATCATTGTCATAGATGTAGGGCCACATTGGTAAATTTGATATTGCTATGAAAAAATCAGAAATAATCAATAACTTAAAATTTTGTTGACTTTAAGACTTCCTTGATAGCATTTATGGATTCCATGGCCAAAAATGTTTTTATAAACCAATTCTCTAGAACTCATTTTACAGACAAAAATGGGTTACGAAAATCGTCATTTTTCACGCCGCCCTCAAATTTGAAGAGCTAAAAATCGACATAACTCCGCCAATTTTTGGAATTGGAACTCAAATTGTGGGGATTGTCTAACTTTAACATAGTCCTCACCTGGAAAAATATTCAGAAAAACTGAAGGAGGTGGGTGACAATTTTACTTTTTTCTGGATGATTTAATATGGAATTACCATTTTCTGTTTTGTTCTGTTTTTTTTTTTTTTTTTGCTCACGGTCATATCGAAAGCGAATAATTTTAAACATATCTATTTTTCCATCAATGGGACCCTCAAAGGTACTACCATTTCGGCCAGAGTAGACCTGGAAGTAATGGCGATGGTGAGGTTTTCCACCCTCCCCAAATCTCCAGAACTTGAGCCTTGCCATCAGATGTAGTTTAGTATCATACTTTTGTGTCGTGGGTAAAGGCGGCCAATTACTCACACACAAAGAGATGTAAGAGTAGTCAAATACTTGGTTATAGTATATTTATTCGATCAGAAATTCATATACATACTAATTCCCCGTTTGTCTGTCCAACAGCTAATCTATAAGATGGATGCGACAATTTTTTACGGTCTAGAAGAGGAGGTAGGTAATCCTATACAACACATACCCAGGGCATGGCATTTGGGGAGATTTTTATTCCTGTACAATGGATACAGTCAGTATATTCTAAATCCCATCGACAGGGTGGGATATTTCATAAGATCCAAGAAGTAGAGTAACGTCAGAAAAAAAAAACCGACAACAAAATTAAAATATAAATTGAAATAAATCAGACTATATATAATTTAATAATAGCGGGTATGTATTTAATAAATGCTTTTTCCTATACGTGCACTAACGTCATTTTCTGTGAAGGAGATGTTACTGCCTAAGTATCTAAATTGTTCTACAGAGTTTAGGAGTTTGCCGTCGATGGTTGAGATGTCGCTTTTGTTTTTGAAAGACATGAACTCGGTTTTATCAGTGTTCACGTACAGGAAAAGCATGGGCCGCTACAAATAAACTATCGATCATATGGAAATCCAACCTCACAGACAAGTTAAAGAGACGGTTCTTCCAGGCCGTTGTCATATCAGTATTGCTGTATGGCTGCACCACCTGGACCCTAACTAAGCGACTAGAGAATAAACTAGATGGGAGCTGTACAAGAATGCTGCGGGTGATCCTGAACAAGACGTGGAAACAACACCCTAAGAGAAAACAGCTGTGCGGCCACCTGCCACATATCACACAAACCATCAGAGTAAGACGGACAAGACACGCTGGACACTGCTGGAGAAGCAAGGACGAACTCATAAGCGACGTCCTCCTGTGGAAGCCAGCACATGGACAAGCCAGTGTGGGCCGACCAGCAAAAATGTACATTGATCAGATCTGTGCGGATGCAGGATGCTGCATAGAGGACCTCCCGAGAATGATGAGCGATAGGGACGGATGGAGAGAGATTGTCATGGATATCCGCGCTGAAAGCGTGACATAATGATGATGATGATTTAATAAAACTTTTTTTAACAATGTGGACCGTTTAATGTTGCATACTTAATTTCTGAGTATATATAATACAGAATTGTTCTTTATTCTATGTATTACTGATTTTGACTATAAATTAAATGCTCATTAATAATCTTTCGCAATTCACAAGACTATGGGTACGTAAGCAGTGACACAGTTTCGGTTACAGACAGACAGTAAATCTCAATCATATATAGATGTACATTGTTGTATTGCGGTTGAGATATTAATTGATGGTATCTGTTTTATCTTTTTAAAACTATTCTTTTTTTAATTTTAGGGAAGGCAATTTGAAAATAGTGAAATTGCTGTCTGATACAAAACCAGATTTGTGGAAAGTAGCCTTGTTATAAAACATGGTAAACGAATTCAAGGAGAGAAATTTGCTGTGTTCTGTAACTTGAAAGATGCACATCAATTATTTAAATCAAAACCTTTTTAAGGAAGACTGGTGACAAAATAAGTATTGGATCCAAAAAAAAAAAGGTTGGCGACAAAGGAGACATGGATCCAAAGAAGGTTGGCGACAAAAGAATTTATGGATCAAAAGAAGGCTGGCGACAAAAGAAGCATCGGATCCAAAAAAATGTCGGCGACAAAGGAGACATGGATCCAAGGTTTTTGACATAAAAAAGCTATAGATCCAAAAATACGTTGGCAGCAAAGGAGACGGACCCAAAGAAGGTTGGTGACAAAAGAAGCTATGGATCCAAATAAGATTGGTGACAAAAGAAGCTATGGATCCAAAGAAATTTGTCGGGAAAAGAAGCTATGGATCCAAAGAAGGTTTATGACAAAGAAGCTATGGACCCAAAGAAATTTGGTGACAAAAGAAGCTATGGATCCAAAGAAAGTTGGTGACAAAGAAGCTATGGATCCAAAGAAATCTGGTGACAAAAGAAGCTATGGATCCAAAGAAATTTGTCGACAAAATAAGTTATGGATCCAAAGAAATTTGGTGACAAAAGAAGCTATGGATCCAAAGAAGGTTGGTGACAAAGAAGCTATGGATCCAAAGAAATTTGTCAACAAAAGAAGCTATGGATCCAAAGAAATTTGGTGACAAGAGAAGCTATGGATCCAAAGAAGGTTGGTGACCATGAAGCTATGGATCCAAAGAAATCTGGTGACAAAAGAAGCTATGGATCCAAAGAAATTTGTCGACAAAATAAGTTTTGGATCCAAAGAAGGTTGGTGACAAAGAAGCTATGGATCCAAAGAAATTTGTCGATAAAAGAAGCTATGGGTCCAAAGAAGGTTGGTGACAAAGAAGCTATGGATCCAAAGAAATTTGTCGACAAAATAAGTTCTGGATCCAAAGAAGGTTGGTGACAAAGAAGCTATGGATCCAAAGAAATTTGTCGACAAAATAAGTTCTGGATCCAAAGAAGGTTGGTGACAAAGAAGCTATGGATCCAAAGAAATTTGTCGACAAAATAAGTTCTGGATCCAAAGAAGGTTGGTGACAAAGAAGCTATGGATCCAAAGAAATTTGTCGACAAAAGAAGCAATGGATCCAAAGAAGGTTTGACGATAAAGAAGCCATGGGCACAAAGAAGATTTGGTGACAAAAAAGCTATGGATCCAACGGTTTGGCGATAAAGAGGCCATGGATCCAAATAAGGTTAGCAACAAATAAGCCATGGATCCAAATCTTTGGCGACAAAATAAGCTTGCAAAAAAGGCTGAATGAACTGAAAATCCGAGGAGAATATGGGACCATCAAGATTTTTTTAAAAAGCATTTAAAAAAACAAATTTCGAAATATTTCTGAGCTCAGGCCAAAATATTGTCTTATCAGTGTCTGCTTTTGCGCAATCCATCAAAATCTGAAACTGATGATTGTGACAGTTGAGCTTGGTTAATGGACAGAAGGAGAACAATATAATTTGACAGATTACCTCTAAGACACCGCGGCAGTTGTGTGCAATGAACCATCGCCTCAGTGTAACATGGCTGACTTCTCAACTTGTAGCAATCTCACTAAATGTTAGGTTTTTGATATGAACGAAACTTTCCATAAAAATACACGTGAAAAATTAACTGGTATATTGGCGGAGTTCCGTCCCGGCCTCCTGCCTCAAACACCGCTAGCCAGTGGCTGCTGAAAAAAAATCACCAGCTACGATTGAAGTCCATAGCCGAAGCGGTGTCACTTGAAAAAAAACTAGGGTTAGGGTTAGGGTTTAGGGTTAGAGTTAGGGTTGGGGTTGGGGTTTGGTTGGTTTAATGAGAAAATAAATAAATAATTTGGACTTTTTTCCAGAAAAAAAAAACAGAACCCACACATTTTGTAATAAAACTGTTAATTTTAACTAGGGGTGTTTAGGGTTAGGGTTAGAGTTAGGGTTGGGGTTGGTGTTGGGTTTTCGGAAAAAACACCCTAAGTTGGGTGGGGGTTTTTTGAGGGGGGGGGGGTTCAAGTGACACAGCTTCAGCTACAGACTTCAATCGAAACTGGTGTTTTTTTCAGCAGCCACCAGCTAGCGGTTTTTGAAGCAGGAGACCGGGACAGAACTCCGCGAAGAGTATCAAATTAACAACCAGTGCTTATCAACCGAGAGCTGATTTCTTTTTTACTGTAGTGCAGTGATACCTTGACTTAGAAGAAATGTATTTGATATGTAACTGAAACTCACCAGAAAGCGAGCGGACTGTAGAATAGAGTAGGTCGATTTTTCACTTTTTATAATATCAAATTCTTTTCAGTGAAGGGGGACCAGTGTGAAAATAAAACCTTTGAGAGGAAGGCCGCGAAACGGTGCACATTCTCTCCTGATGACCCCAAAACCAAACACATAACAAATAAAAAAAAAACAAACATAACAAAACAATCAGGGTGTTGAACTTCTCCTTTGTTTTGCTAATTGATCGAGGAGCATTCTACAGTAGCGTAGGTCGATTTTTCACTTTTTTAAAATATCAAATTGTCCTTCTATGCGAAAGTTGTGTGTTAGTATACTGAATACTGATAGCAAAAATTAGATCTTTTACTTGCGCCATTGTTTGAGGAAATAGCATCAAATATCGTATGTTACAGCTTAATTAATGAAGTAACAAGCAACATATCAGAGTTGTCGGTGGTGATGGGTGGGGCACATTTTCAATTTGAATTCTATTTATATTATTTAATTAGTTTAATTTTCATAAAATAAAATAACATTTCTGATATAAATATTGAAAACGGTAAATTTTCTAACCAATTTCTAGGCTAAATTCTGCGAAATCGAGGATTTTTGGTGCATATTAGTAGACGATCTTTGATGCTATTTCCTCAGACAATGGTACAAGTAAAAGATCTAATTTTTTGTATCAGTATTCAGTATACTAACACACAACTTTCGCATAGATGGACAATTTGATATTTAAAAAAAGTGAAAAATCGACTTTTCACTGGTGAAAATTTCAATAAATTCGGTTAATTCTCTGATTTTTGTTATTTTTTTCTTCCAGCGGGGTGACATAATATTGCATAATTGTGTAGTGGTGTGTAACTCTGTAGCGAGAATTCTAAGGGGCTGTTGTTTTCTGATCAGGGGATGAAAAACTACCGGACGGTTATGACACCAACTAAACCCAGAGGCGGGAATCTCGCGAGTCACGTGATAGACTTAGTTAGGAAGTCAGTTTTCAGCCAGATGTCAGGCAGGGAGGATGTCTATCTCTCTGCTTGAGGTTGTTAACTCCCGCGCGGTGAAAATGGGCAGTGCAGAAATAAAGCTTTGATCAAAGAAAAACAAAGTCTTGTGGTTGATTAATGCATGACTTTAAAAGAACTAACTCCGAAAGAATCCCTTTGAAAAGAACAGAATAGACGGCATGACCGGATATAGAAGTAACGATGAAACATGGCCACTGGACGATCATAGCCGAAAGGAAGAAGATAGAAAGGAGGATGAAGAACAAACAAGTAGTCCCAGCTACTACAGCTGCCACCCACCCGTCCTCCGGGACGGGGGTCCAGTGAGTTTCGGCCTCTGGACCGGTGGGATGCTAAATTAATAGCGTCGATCCCAGAGGGATCCCTCCAGGCAATACCTGCCTCATTGTACTTAAAGGGACAGGGCTGGGTTTATTGCCCAGCGCCTGAGGCGCCCCCTTGAGGGAGAATGCCGAAGGGATCGACGCAATTTTTCTACCTACCACCCGAATTGTGGGTGGTCCCCACATAAAACGGCCTTGTGCCATATCGTGTGAAAGTGGGACACATGTAAAAACCAGTAAGTCACAATGCTGTCTCACTCTATCACACAAGGACTCTCTCAATTATATACCCAACAATGGGGTATATAACAATACGATGGTGGAATTTAGGTCCGTTAAGTTCGATTTAACCAGTTTTGAAATTTGGAAGAAGGAATATTTTATTTGCCAAGGAAGTCATAAATAAAAAAAGATTTTTAAAAAAGTAGTTTCAAAGAAGTCTTAGTTATTGCAGATTTGGTAGAAAATTATTCATTTATTTTCCAGGTCGTTGCACAAGGCTTCCACAAGAATAATACTCAAGTCATATTGTATTGATGTCTGTTATTAGAGATCTTCATCATGCTCAAAGCGTACCAACAGCACGGATGCCTTTTACTCTCTCTCTTTCTTTCTTTCTTTCTTTCTCTCTCTCTCTTTCCTTTTCTTTCTTTTTTTTTCTTTCTTTCTTTCTTTCTCTTTCTTTCTTTCTCTCTCCCTTTCTTTCTTTCTCTTTCTTTCTTTCTCTCTCCCTTTCTTTCTTTCTCTTTCTTTTTTTTCTCTTTTCTTTCTTTTTCTTTCTTTCTTTCTTCTTTCTTTCTTTCTTTCTTTCTTTCTTTCTTTCTTCTTCTTCTTTTTCTCTTCTCTTTCTCTTTCTTTCTTTCTCTCTATCTCTCTCTCTCTCTCTCTCTCTCTCTCTTTCCTTTTCTTTCTTTCTTTTTCTTTCTTTCTTTCTTTCTCTCTCTTTCTTTCTCTCTCCCTTTCTTTCTTTCTCTTTCTTTCTTTCTCTCTCCCTTTCTTTCTTTCTCTTTCTTTTTTTTTTTTTCTTTCTTTTTCTTTCTTTTTTATTTTTCTTTTCTTCTTTCTTTCTCTTTCTCTTTCTTTCTTTCTTTCTTTTCTCTTTCTTTCTCTTTCTTTCTTCTCTCTCTCTCTCTCTTTCTTTCTTTTTCTCTCTCTCTCTCTCTCTCTCTCTCTCTCTTTCGCTCTTTCATTCTTTTTTTCTATCTTTCTCTCTGTTTCTCACTCCCTTTATTTCTTTCATTCTCTCTCTCTCTCTCTCTCTCTCTCTCTCTCTCTCTCTCTCTCCTCTCTTCTTTCTCTGTTTCATTCGTTTTTCATTCTTGTTTTCTAAGTTTCTCTCTCTAATGTTCTCTGTCTCTGTCTCTCTTTCTCATTCCCTTTATTTATTCATTTATTTATCTCTCTCTCTCTCTCTCTCTTTCTCTTTCTCTCTTTCATTCTTTTATCTATCTTTCTCTCTCTCTCTCTTTCTCACTCTCTTTCTTTCTTTCTCTCCCCCTCTCTCTCTCTCTTTCTCACTTTCATTCTTTTTTCTATCTTTCTCTCTCTTTTTCTCTCTTTCTCTCTTTTTCTTTCTCTCTCTCTCTCTCTCTCTCTCTTCTCTTTCACTCTCTCTCTCTCTTTCTCACTTTCATTCTGTTTTTCCATCTTTCTCTCTCTTTTTCTCTCTTTCTCTCTTTCTTTCTTCTCTCTCTCTCTCTCTTTCTCTCTCTCTGTCTCTCTCTGTCTCTTTGTCTCTCTCTTTCACTCTTTCTCTCTCTCTTTCTCATTCCCTTTCTCCCCCTTTAGTTCTCTCTCTCCCCCTCTCTCTCTAAATGTTTCTCCCCGCCCGTCTCTATCGGTTATTGCACTTGGTAAATACTTCTACCCCCTCGCAACTCACCGTACTGTCGCCTGGGGATGTAGAATACACCGACTGCAGAGGGGTAGAATCCACTAAAAAGGGGACTACCTGTTCGTCGTATGCGGCGATCCGTGATACTTAAGGACGGAATCCAGGTGACTGTGCAGTACATGGCATGCAACACTCTACTTTGGCCCTTACTTTGGCTAGACCCGTAATCGGAGATGTCCCTTCCGGTCAATTGGCTGGTCACATCAAGCATTACCACCTATAGGATTGTACCAACTTTATTGCCCTTATGGCAGACATCAATCTTTTTTATCATATATGTGCTAGAAATGTTATAGACAAAAACCGAATCTCCATTATATATATATGGAAATCAGATCTCACTGACAAGCTAAAGCGACAATTCTTCCAGGCTGTAGTTATATCAGTGTTGCAGTATGGCTGCACCACTTAGACCCTAGCGAAGCACTTTGAGAATAAGCTAGCTCGGACCTGGACAAGAATGCTGCGTGCAGTCTTGAACAAGTTGTGGAAACAACACACCACAAGGAAGCAGCTGTATGACCACCTGCCCCCCATCTCAAAAACCATCCAAGTGAGATGGACTAGGCATGCAGGACACTGCTGGAGAAGCGGGGACGAGCTCATAAGCGACGTTCTCCTGTGGAAGCCAACACATGAACATGCAAACTTGGGGCGCCCACCAAGGACCTACATTGATCAACTATGCGAGGATAATGGTTGCTGTGCAGAAGACCTCCCAGGGGCGATGAATGATAGGGAAGGTTGGCGAGAGATTGTCATGGATATCCGTGCTACTTGCATGGCATGATGATTATATAAATATATATATATATGAGTTAGTGGTGGTGACACTAAATGAAATTAAACTACATCTAGTGGTGAAGTTATTTTCTTGAGCTCTCAGGAATGTGGAGCACCCTTTTATCGCTATTACTCTCAGGTCCACGCTGAGTTGTAGTGCCTGTTAGGGTACCATCTATGGGTTAAATAGATCACAAAGGAGTTTTAAAATGTGTTAAAACAAAGAATTGAGTTTTAAAAAAATGAATACCCAACAAGAATTTCCTTGATCTCTAAGGTCGATTTTTCACTTTTTTAAAATATCAAATTTCATGAGAGAAGCAAAGTTGTGTATTGGTCTATTTAATGGCCTATTTAATGGTCTATTTAATGGTCTATTTAATTGGTCTATTTAATGTCTATTTTATGTTGATGTCAAAGCCACTTTTGTAGTTGAACAGTCGTGGTACTATTTAACACATAGCTGCTGGCGATGTGAGGGTTTATATTTTTCTCGAGGGCATTAGTCCAAATGTGAACGTAATAGAGCAACTGGAGTTCGAACTTACTACGATGTTGTAGTCCAGAACATTGACCACTACACGATGGGGATTACCCCTTACCATTTCTTTTTCAAAAGAAAACAATCTCTCACAGGAATGAAATTAAGTAAAGTTTCACGTTTGAATGTAGAATATGTATTTACCAAGCCTCTTCGCCATGTCTAAGATATATGGGGAATAAGTCTTACGGCATTAAATAAAGAGAGATAAAAACACAACTGGTTAGAAGTATAGATAGAGACTTTATTGACAAAACCGTTACTAAGGACGTAAGAGTCCAGACGCCAAGAACTTTTTTATTTATTTATTTTATTTTATTTATTTACTTTTATTAATACCCACAGATATGACACGATGTCAATTTTAAAGGGAGTAAAGCTGTTTTGAATTCATTTTTTCTGATATCAAAAATTAGATCTTGCACTTGGACCAACTTTTGAAGAAATTGTATCAAAAATTGTACACAAAAAGGCACTGAAAAATTCTTGGTTTTGCAACATTTGGCCAGAAATTGATAAGAAAATCTAACAATGTCAGCATTTAAAGCAGGGAATCTTGTCAAATCAAAATGAAATTAAGAAATTATAACTAAAATTCAAATTAAAAACTGCCCCCACTCCATTATCAGCGACGGCGTTGAAATGTTTTTTTACTTAATTAAGCAGAAACAGTGAATACATTTAAAATCGTATTACAATGTAGATTATGTGTTTGTTTGTCTGTAACCGAAACTATATCACTACTCAAGTCACATTTCTCTTAATTCTTTACGTCACATTCTCCATGATTTTATTTTATTCAAACCTCAATTATTAATAAAATTGTTTTACATTATTAATATTGTTGGCCATTTCTATATACTAATATCACGCAATTGTATTTATATATATATAACAAAATAGCGGTTTACAGTTTAAACGGGAAGATTAATTTGCATATTAATATTAAAAGTTATTTATTTCTAATTGTTTGGTTTTATCAATATAAGCAAAAATCTCGGTGATGAATCTTAAAAGAAATCCATTAACAAGAAGAAATAACTGTCATTTTATTCTTTACTTCCTAATTTAACTACTTAGATTATGAAGCAAAGAATACAATTACAGTTATATATATTGCGCCTCCCCCCTATAATGGTGGGGGGGTAAATTTAAGTGACCTTCATCATGCTGGTTGGATCAAAAATGGTATGTCCGAAAAGGAGTAAAGTATAAAATTGTTTTGAATTTGACCACTCTTCTCCACTTTTTTTTCCACTAATGCGTGAAAGGCAATCTGTAGGTAGGAGGTTAAATTTTTCTCAAGACTAAGATACTTTATTTCTCAAAATTTTCTTTTTAAAATTTTGTTATTGTTTTTCGTGTTGGTTTCCCGGTAATCTGAATATTAGTTACATAAATTCCTATCATAAAATGTTTGTCCGTCCCATATCCAGGGTAGCAGCTTCGAGTTTTCTGTAATTTCATGTTGTATTATGTAATTATTTTCATGTTAAAACCTGCAGTTGTATTGATTCGAAATAACCATTGTTAAATGAAGGATAATAATTGAATTAAATAAAAAATATATAGTATTATAAAGATGTCATTAAGTGTATGCAAATCTCATACTAAAAAAGGAAAGGTAATGGTGACCACTTGGAAACAGTTGACAGTCCAGATATCACCAACCAGATACAAAGATCAATCGGAATTACTTCCTGTTGAAGCGAATGTGACAATTTCAAATATATTTTCTTTTCTTCGCCAGTGGAAGGGGCAAGGTTATCCCGGAATATAACAGCATAAACAGTTTTATCCTGCTTCATAATATAAGGCCTTCAATTGTAAGGACATTTAATTTTCATTCATATTCACTCTCTACCATTGGGAGACACCTGTCGGACAATCCTGATTGTGCTGCAGCTTATAAGCCCGAAATGTTCTCGATTTTGGCATCCTCATCCAATGAATTGCAACTGGTTATACTCGAGGCCCTCCTCATCAACAGATTCCGTCCCGCTCTTTGCATACAAAAACAATTTTATAATTTACCCCTTTTCGGACATACCATTTTTGATCCAACCAGCATGATGCAGATCACTTGACTTTACCCCCCCCCCCATTATTAGAGGGATGGAATATATATATATATATATATGTACAAATAATATTCTACAATTACAGTTATTTCTGTAAATTTGGCAATGAACAACGATAGTAAAGAAGAGGACGTTTTAGTCGTTCTATTTTTTTTTATTATACTCCGCTGTCTTCAGACCGCTATCTTTATTGAAAACGGTACAATTTTCAATAAAGATAGCGGTCTGATGAAGCTCATGTGTTATATTCAATAAAGATAGGTCTGATGAAGCTCATGTGTTATATTCAGATACCTGTGAGTGAAAAAGGTACCATAACCACAGAATATCCGATTTTAAAGCTTTTTTCTTACTATATATATATATATATATCTGATGAATCGGGAGAGTTAGACACTTTGTCTAAGCTCCCTGAAATAGACTATAAAGCTAAATCTCTAAGTCTTTTGTTATTTCTTTACTTTTATATATATATATATATATATATATTATATATATATATATATATATATATATATAGATAAAGATAGTTGTCGTCTTGTTATTGCATTTTTTTAAAATCCATAACAAGACGACAACTACTTCAGTTCCAATGCTCTTCTGAAAAAGAGATTTTATCTTGAAATATCAAGAGTAAATTACAGGTTAACAAACAACACCATTGTTACCATATTATTATTTCTTTACACCTGCATTGTGATAGCCTTCAAAATCGACCTCAAAACCAATATATATATATATATATTCATTTGGATGCCACATGGTCTAGTAATGTCGCAAATCATTAGTTCGATCCTGCTTATGGAATTGTTGGTAAGAGTGGCAGACAAATGGAAAATATCGTTCCTAATCGACGTGTTACAAATATTGATCCATTTATTTGGAAGGAAATTCATTCGCTCAAGGCATGGACATAATGTGTTGTGTAGTGAAAAACATCGTTTGTGCTTTTGTGCATTTTTTGTCTGCATACACACACACACACACACACACACACACATATATATATATATATATATATATATATATATATATATATATATATATATGTGTGTGTGTGTCCTCCACAGAGGTATACGCATACATATGCACACACATATAGATATATGTATACATATATATTTACATATACAGAAAAATATATTTATAACATATGTACATACATATATATATACATATATATATGTGTGATATATATGTATATTCTTATATATAAACGTGCACATACACACACATATATATATATATAAATATGTACATACACACATATACATATATATGCATGTATACGTATATATACCTATACATTTACAGATATATACACATATACGTATGCATATATATTCATTTGCATATTTGTTGGTATACGTGTATGTATGTGTGAATGCGCACGTGTGTGTGTCTGTGTGTGCGTGTGTGTGTGTGCGCGCGTGTGTGTGTGTCTGCATGTGTGTGTGTGTGTGTGTGTGTGTGTGTGTGCTTTTAGGACTCCAATGTCAAAGGTGTATCATTTTCCTCAACTGCGCAGGTGTTTAAGGACCAAGTTAATTTCATCGCCAAAAAATTACTGCCAAGGAAACAAGCTGTATCTTTCTCCTCCCGGGGTGTAACAAATCCAATTCAGTTTCTGAGAAATATCGACCTCAGTTAGCCCGGCCCTGCGGTAGGACGCTATACTGACATTCTCTCCTTATTTTTCTTGCACAGGTGCTGCTGCTGCTGCTGCTGCTGCTGCTTGGGAAGACCAGTTTTGATAAAAACGAAAAGGAGGAGATAAGAGAAACCAATCAATTCTCCCCATCTTCAACATTTCTTTCTTCTATTTATTCTGTAATATTTTCTACAGAATAAAGAATACATTTTAACTATTGAACAAATATCTTACTTGTATGAAGTTTTGAGATGAGGCTTGATGGGTACAATTTTGATTTTCAGACTACAACGTTTCGGTCGCTCTAGCCTTCCTCAGATGTTCCCTGTCTATCCGACCATTGCAATTCCCTAACCTTGGTAAAACATTATCCCTAAAATATTATTAGATATTTTCTTCAGAATAAAGAATACAATTTTAACTATTGAACAAATATTTTACTTGTCTGAAGTTTGAGATGTGGCTTGATGGGTACAATTTTGATTTTCAGACTACAACGTTTCGGTCGCTCTAGCCTTCCTCATTTGTCCCCTGGCTATCCGAGCATTGCAATTCCCTAACCTGGGTAAAACATTATCCTAAAATATTATTAGATATTTTCTTCAGAATAAAGAGGACATTTTAACTATTGAACAAATATCTTACTTGTATGAAGTTTTGAGATGAGGCTTGATGGTACAATTTTGATTTTCAGACTACAACGTTTCGGTCGCTCTAGCCTTCCTCATTTGTTCCCTGGCTATCCCAGCATTGCAATTCCCTAACCTTGGGAAAACATTATTCCTAAAAAAATATTAGACATTTTCTTCAGAATAAAGAAGACATTTTAACTATTGAACAAAGATTTTACTTGTCTGAAGTTTTGAGATGAGACTTGATGAGTATAATTTTGATTTTCGGACTGTGTTCCTCATCTTTATTGTGGTATGTAAAAAACAACGTTTCGGTCGCTCTAGCCTTCCTCAGATGTCCCCTGTCTATCCGAGCATTGTAATGCCCTAACCCGGGAAAACATTATTCCTAAAAAAATTATTAGTTATTTTCTTCAGAATAAAGAAGACATTTTAACTATTGAACAAAGATTTTACTTGTCTGAAGTTTTGAGATGAGGCTTGATGAGGTTAATTTTTATTTTTGGACTGTTGTCCCAATCTTTATGAAAAAAAACGACCAAAAAAACAACGTTTCATTTTACTGTAATTAAAAATTTTAATGATCGAGATGCTTCTCGTGATGCTTCTTGGATTGATAGGCATGCAAAACAATAACATCATTATTTGAATGAGATCTTCAAATGTGTACACATGAAGCCTCATGTCAAAAATTCAGATGAATAAAATGTATGCTATTTGTCTGAACTTTTGAGATGAGGCTTTATGTGAATAATTTTGATTTTTGTACTGTTGTCCTCATCTTTATTGATGTGTGCAAACGAACAACAACGTTTCCGTCGCTCTAGCCATCTTCAGGTGTTCCCTGTCTATCCGAACACAGCAATGGCCTAACCTGGGGAATCATTTTGAATAGTTTTTGTTGGAACCCTTCATCTTGTTAGAAGCCTTCATCTTGTTGGAATTCCTAAAAAGTGAAACATTCATCTTGTTGGAAGCCTTCATCTTGTTGGAAGTCCTAAAAAGTAAAGCCTTCATCTTGATAGAAGCCTTCATCTTGTTGGAACCCTTCATCTTGTTAGAAGCCTTCATCTTGTTGGAAGTCCTAAAAAGTGAAGCCTTCATCTTGATGGAAGCCTTCATCTTGTCGGAAGTCCTAAAAAGGTTAACCATCATCTTGATGGAAGCCTTCATTTTGTTGGAAGTCCTAATAAGTGAGAATTTCATCTTGTTGGAAGTCCTACAAAGTGAAACATTCATCTTGTTGGAAGCCTTCATCTTGTTAGAAGCCTTCATCTTGTTGGATGTCCTAAAAAGGTAAACCATCATCTTGTTAGAAGCCTTCATCTTGTTGGAA
Source organism: Doryteuthis pealeii (assembly GCA_023376005.1). NCBI lineage: Eukaryota > Metazoa > Mollusca > Cephalopoda > Myopsida > Loliginidae > Doryteuthis > Doryteuthis pealeii. The sequence continues at coordinate 677,245 of CM042164.1, read as the reverse complement.
GTCCTAAAAAGTGAGACCTTCATCTTCAATGCTGAAGCTTATGCCATAGATCTAGCACTCGGTATTATTTCAATAAATACAAACAGAAAATTTATATTTTCCTATTCATTATCTATACAAATTACGCTAAAAAAAACAATACACTTGAAAACTCATCAATAATCAAGTCGCTATGTAATCTCAATTCACTAAGTCAAAAAAAAGTTATGATGTGTTGGATCCCAAGTCATTTTAGAATAACAGGAAGTGACAAAGCCAATTTCGATGCAAAATATGTCATGAATAATCAACTACGGTGTGAAACATGTCAAACACCCTGCACTGTCAAACACTTCCTCATAGAATGTGGAGATTTAGCTCCTATCAGAAATACATTTTCTAACGAAAATAATATGAGAGATCTATTTGAAAATATTAATATGGATGGCATTTTGTCCTTCATGAGAGAAATAAAAATATAATCGAAAATTATGAATCAGGTATGAAATATATCCAAGAAACGGACCATATGACCTTTAGGCACCCCTTTTGCGATCTCGATTCTTGGGGACATTTTTTCCATTTACACCGTCAAAATCCGGTTAATTGTTAACAGACCATTTTAGGGTTTTTTTTTAATTATAAAACTAACCCCTAACCCTTAACAAACAACCGGATTTTGACGGTGTAAATGAAAAAAGTGTCCTTGTGAGTCGAGATCGCGGAAGGGGTGCCTAAAGGTAATATGGTCCCAAGAAACTATCTACAAAAATACACCTGTAAAGAAAACTTAAGTACTAACTTTAGTCTCACACTCTAACAACCGCCCTGTCGGCTGGGGCGTTAGAATGCACCGACTGCATCTCTGCAGAGGGGCAAGACTCCCCCAATGGGGCCACCTGTTGGCCGTGGGTGGCGACCCGTGAAGCTTAAGGATAGCGCCCAGGTGGATGACATGCAATACTCCACTTTGGCCCTATCTTGGGCTAGACGGTCAGTCGGAGAGGCCCCCTCCGATCAATAGGCTGGTCACGTCAAGCTCTAGCACCTATTTGATTTTCCCAACCCTATTGCCCTTATGGCAAGCCCCTATCCCTTTTTATCATATGGGTGCTAGAAAGCGGTGGCTGCGGGTCTACATGTCCTGGGAATGACGTTAAACTCTATCTGATGGTGAGGTTCCAGTTTTGGAGGTTTGAGGAATGTGGAGCACCCCATTCATCACCATTACTCCCTGGTCCACTGACCCGGAGTGGTAGTACCTGTTAGGGTCCCATCTATGGGTTAAATAGAAAAATGTATTTATAAAAAAATTGTATTATCCATTAAGAATTGATTTATTTCAAAACTTTATCGGCATTAAATGACCCACTGAGGTTGATATGCCGTAAAACAAAACAAACCAAACCAAACACTCTAACAATAAGTTTAAAGACAAAATATTTTTCTACACTTTTTCCTTTGTTGGCTTGGACATGTCAGGAGGATAGAAAATGGCCGCCTCCCGAAAGACCTTTTGTATGGCGAATTAGTAAAAGGCTCCTGAGCGAAAGTTCCCACGCTTTAAAGATGTCTGTGGGAGAGACATGAGGATATGCCACATTGATACCAACACGAGGGAGGTAGAAGCCCAAAAACTCATGGCCTGGCGCTTTAATGCTAAACAACCATAAAGAGGAGTGAGGCATAGGGGAGAGTAGCCTCCACAGCAACGAGTGACAGAAGAAGGAGAGAAAACAGCAGCCCCAACATGCTTCACTGTTTGTGTGTAGTCAGTGCTCCAAATACTAAATAAATTGTTTTCTCTTTAACAGCATTGTGTGATGTTTTCATTCCACCTTTTCATACTCATATATATATATATATATATATATATATATATATATATGTGTGTGTGTGTGTGTGTGTGTGTGTGTGTCAGCTCATCACTACAAATGTACTGATGTTAATTTTAGAGTTTTTTGATGTGTGTCCAGTATTAATATATACTTTTATTGGCCTGCTCAGCCACCTGCGCAGATGCAGATAATTGTCTTGGGTTGGGGGGGGGGTCACTACGCCTTCGTATTTAGTGAAAAGAAACATTTTCCTACAAATTATTCCATTACGAACCATATATTAAAAAAGGATTTGGCATTAAATAACCCACAGATTTGACAGTTTTATGAATTGATGTAAATCAGATTGTTCAAAGTTATTTCAACTATTAATCAAACAATTGCAATTAGCTGTGATTTCTTTTGCAATAGTAAGCATCTGTTAATTTGCGAGGGTGGGGTGCACTGTAACAAATAAAAACTAATATCTACAAGCCGGTCAAAGGTCAATGCTGAGGGTCAAAGAAAAAGCTTAAAATGAAAGATCACCAATATCTATAACTTTAAAAAGAATCATTTACAAAAACCACACATTGTTTGGACATTGAACTTTCTTAGTTTTCTTGTTGTTGCTAGGCCAACGTTTTAGCCAAGCCCTTCACCGATCCTCATTAGGTGTTTACTCAATTAAAAAAAAAGTTCTTTATTTTTTTTTATTGGATGGATTAATCAATTAATGATCATTTTCTGTTGCCATTTTAAATCTAAATTTTATTTAATGATCATTGTGAATATATACTAGGTGTTCCAGAAAAATTTATACCAATTGATTTTGAAATAGCCAGAATGATATGAAATAAATAAATCAAAGGCAAACATTGTTATTTTGCCACCCAATTTATTTATTTCATGATCCACTTATAGTTTGAAAATCCCTGCTTCTAAAAGAAACTAAAGAGGCTTAATGTTGAGCAAAATAAATTAGATTTATTAATCTACATTTGAATGAGAAATTAAAAGGTACTGATTGGTCTGTTTGTTTTACGGCATATCAGCCCTTTTCAGGTCATTTAATGCTGGAACAAGTCATTTTGATAAAAGTTACTATGTTTCAAGTTATTAATAACTTCAATAAATAATTTTCCTTAACTTTATTTGGTTTGGTTCAGATTTGTTTTATTTGTATAATAAATTCTATGATATGTGTAATGGTTGGGGACTTTAAAAGAAATACGATCTGCCTTTGGTCATAGAGAGAATAAATAGTCATGAAAGAAGCCATTTCTAATTCGGCTCTCTACGTCTGAACACTGCTGGCCACGTATTTTGTACTTTATTGTTAAGCACTCGTAAATCGAGGTTTCATTGTATATCAATTTGATGAGACGCAGGGAACTGCAGTATCACTAACGATTTAGCAAATAATTTAAAAGTTGGCGAATAGATATAATAGAATGATGTAATGCACTTTTATTGGCCTCTTGTCGGTAAGGCTTAGTAATTCCGATTTTCATAACCCAGAAACCTTAAAATGCTTCAATCAATTCTGATACTTGCAGCAAACAAATTCTCTTCTCGATGTACTTGAAGAAAATTACAAAACGAATTGGAAGTCTCCCAACTTACATTGTTTCTAATTATTATCCTAATTTCTTCCTGCCAGCTGGTTCGCTTAGATCAGATGAGACAAAACCTCGCGGATTTTAACACTTTTTGAAGCACTACAATTTTCCAGAGATTTTCTTCATTTACATTATCTTCTGTCTCAGCCAAACTTGTGGGGGAACTGTGAGGATATTTTTCAATGTTTCAACTAAAATAAAACCGCCGCCACCCCTACTGCCATCATCATCATCATCATCATCATCATCATCACTGTTAATCTATATATTAATAGGCTTGTTCCTTAATGTTCCGGACGAAAAATTCGTAAATTGGGACACTCGTTGTTAAGTATCTGGTCGGCATCCTAGGTTCCAGATGTAATAAGTAAGTAAGCAAGCCAATAAGAATCCGGTTTTAGAGTATTCTTTGTAAGTCCTACGTCCAAGAGAATCCAAATGTCAATGAAATAAGCTCAGAATGGTGCCTATTAATACAGCAGAAGCAGCAGCAGCAGTGCCAGTGATTGGACAATAGAAATCTACCCCAGGTCACGTGGTAGTCAACGAGTCTATATTTAGGAGTGACCATTTGCCCCATGCCTTATATCAAATAACTCAACACTCGTAAGTTAAAGTTTCACTGTAGCTTCTGTTAAGTTTCTGACCGCCATCCTTGGCTAGTTGAAAAAGAACTTAAAGTAAGTAAGTCCCGAGCTATAGAATCCTTTGGTAAGTGAATAAGTCCTGCGTTATGGAATCCTACGTAGTGTCAAAGGTCCAGTGATATAGTCCTGTGTTCCGTCGTCCATGAAGGTTCAAAGCAGTGTGTGTAGGTATGACCAGAACAGCCAGTATAAATAACAATATCAGCAGAAGAGTACTGCTAGTGATTGGCCAAGAAGTTGGTCACATGATTATCGGCGAGTCTATAAGTAGAAGTGAACATCTTGCACACACCTTATATCCCAAAAACGCAAACAGCTTCATTATTTAAAAAAATCCAAGTGCACCAAATGCAAATGGTATCACCATCACCTTCATATTCTACAGTTTTTTCAGCCCTCGGGCAAGATCCAAGTATTTTTTCACTTTCTTTCATTTTTATACTGTGGTCCACTAGAACAACAAAATCCACGAGATGACAAGTTTTTTTTTTAATTGTTAGGTCTTTGCCTTCTGGCTGGCGATTTGTCTATCAGTTTGTATCTCAAAATCACTTGTGTTGTACACTCTCTTTCTTTACTTCTATTATTCTTCCGCTCATCTTTGGTATCTTACGTTCTTTTCTAGCGTCTGGACTTCGTCTTGGGGACTTCGTGAATGGTCTTCCATTGGGGATTTCTCTTTATCAGAAGCCCCGTGTCATTGGTAGTTTTTAGATAATAACACAAAACTTCGATTTGCTTTAGATCATATTTTATTTCGAAATCCCCACCAGACTACCTGCGCAGATTGAGTCGGCCATGCACTTACCACGACTTACCACCGTCATGGTTTGGCCGATACTGACTAAACTGTCTTTCTAATCTAAACCGGAAGAGGGTCTTCTGCACCGATTCTCACGGTATCCACCGGAAGGAGGATCAGGACAGAGGTCAAGCCTTGTCATTCAATCCTTCCAGGCCGCAATAACAGCCATTTTGGTTTCTACACTACTGTAAATAAGTGTTAGGATACTAACAATTATGTAACACTTGGAATTTCATGAATTTCATTGATTATATCTATATTTATGTAGTTTAGGTGTTTTTGCACACAGTTATCAAGTATTCCTATCAAATACAAATAATTTTGTTAGGATTTCATGGTAGTTGTGTGGTGGTACCACTCTGAGTGAAAAATCCAAATGTTTCATGGTCATACTATTTCTCTGAATGTTTGAAATGAGGTTTGATAATTAGTAGCCTTCTTCGGGTATTTTTTGTCGGACTCGGGAACCTTCTCGGACTCGGGAACCTTTTTTTCGGCATTGAGAACCCAGGAATACTAGAAGTGGCTATCCGGCGTTGAATTTTCCCAAATATAAATCAAATCTTATTTATTTGTGCTCAAAAACCAAGTCCTGGTGATATTTAATGTGTATATATATTTATTTTGTCGTTAATTATTTTATTTTCGAAGTTTCCTCCGGACATACAGATACACACAACTGCCATTTACATATGTACTAGAAGTGGCTACCCGGCGTCCCCTGAGTAGAGGGGTTTTTTTTTAAATAGTCTCGCTGATCCAGTATTACTTATCGCGAGTGAGATCCTTGCTGGTTGCCCCATAAAAATCCACACGGAAATATATAAGAATATAGTAAAAAAATTTCCATTCAATGATTTACAATTTAAAAAAAGAACGATAAAAATAAATTATACAATTAATTCAATCAATGAATATTATATCTAAAAAAAAAACATACAAAAAAGACAAACAAAATGACTTTCCCTTCTGTTACTTTTCAAATTTGAATTTTTAAATATCTTCCCGAATATAACTCTTCTTTATTTTTGCTCATAATCCAAGCCCTGGTGATATTTAATGTGTATATATATTTACTTTGTTGTTAATTGTTTTATTTTCGAAGTTTCCTCCGGACATACAGATACACACAACTGCTCTTTATATATGTGTAGATAATTGTGTAGTTATCGCGTTAGAGTTTTCTACACAGTTATATTATATCAATCATTGTAAATTGTTGTCTGGTTTATAATTTTTATATGATACTAATAATTATGAGCTGGTTTAGCGCAGTTGGTAGAGCATCGGACTAGAAAATGTAAATATCGCATTTATTAACTTTTGTAGATTTAATTTGGACATCTTCAGAAATAAACTCAGAGGATCTTTTATTCTACACAGGTAGACTTTCATCACTTCCTTCTGGCAACGAAAATAAAATAAGAGAAAACATATTCGAATTTGTAAGTCTAATTTTAATTTGACAAGTCCTCAAAAGTCACACTCTAAAATAGGACATTACTCTCAGTGCTTCTGTAATATAACCCAAAACATGAATTCTGCATGTCCATTATATATATATATATATATATATATATATATATATATATATATATATATATATATATATTATATATATATACATATATATATATATATATATATATATATATAATATAATATATATATATATGTGTGTATATATATACACACATATATATATATGTGTATATATATATATGTATATATATATATATGTGTATATATATATATATATACATATATATAGTATAATATAATATAATTTTATATATATATATGTGTGTATATATATATATGTGTGTGTGTGTGTGTGTGTATACATATATATATATATATATATACAGACATATATATATGTGTGTGTGTATATATGTATATATATATATATATATATATATTATATATATATACACACATATATATATATAATATAATATTATATATATATATATATATATATATATATATAAGAGAAAGCAATCTTTCTGTCTGAAAAAGAAAAAAGAAATTGCTACCATTTCCCAATTTCTAGTCTGTTGCCGTTTTAATCAATAGTTGACGAACGTGCGAAAACTTATTCCGACAATTTTCTCCCAAATTAAATTCTGAGCAAAATATTTGAAATTTAAGAATCATGGAAAAGATTATTCTTGACAACTTTTGCTTGTAATTCTGACTCTTTCAAACTTATTCCTTTCTCTAAAATCAAATACGAGAAACTTTTTGATAAAATACCAAATTTAAAGAAGAAAAACTGGAAATAAATATACTAGACATATTTATAAAATTTAGTTCGTCCCCGGGGGTATAAGAATATACAATTTTAATTTTAGTATTATTTGTGTTATTCGGATAATTGTCCTCATCTTCATTGTTATCTGTACAACGTTTCGACCGATGGGCCCTCCGGCCTTCTTCATGTATTTCTTATCGGACTCGGGAACCTTCTTTTCGAATTCGGGAACTTTCTTGTCGTAATCGGGAGCCATCACGAAACTCTGAACCTAACCCTTTATTCAGTCCACGGGGTATCCTGTTCTCATTCCGCTAACCATAGATGGGGTACAGGTGTTAAGCTGTGTTAATTATTATTGTATGTTACTGCTGCCCCTGACCAGGATTGAACCTGCAGTTTAGAGATAACTGTCACTTAGAACTGTCTTAAGCTAACTCCTTTATCCACTAAGCTATGTGTCCGAGGTGGTTCCAGAGTCCGAGAAGGTTCCCGAGTCCGACAAAAAATACCTGAGGAAGGCCGGAGGTCACATCGGCCGAAACGTTGTACAGATAACAATAAAGATGAGGACAATAGTCCGAATAATCCAAATAATGCTAATTATCAAGCCTCATCTAAAAAAAATTAAGAGAAATCTTAATTTTGTTTAATAAAAGAGGGATAGTGTAAAGGCTTTAGTCAATCTTTATTTATTTAACTGTGGTCCTGATCAGGTGAAGATTCTTTTGGATTTCTAGTGAACTGATCCAGGGGGAGACAATTATGTGTATGTTTAGATAACAGAAGTATTGTTGATTGATTGATTTTTAACGACATTGCCAACCCGCTGGGTTTTATTTAAGGTTCGTCGGCCCTCGCCAATTCAGCGTATGAGTAGCACATGAATCTGAGCAGTAAAGTGAGGTGCTGATGGCAGATGTGGCGCTCCACCTCAGATAGATCCACCTATAATAATCTCCTTGGTCAAGTGCTAGTGAAAAGGGGATAGACTTCCTCGCTGTCTGGCTGATACCGACATTAAATAAGAATCGTTTTTAAAAAGATATATTTGGCTCATAGACGGAACCCTAACATGTACTACCACTCCGTTTTGGTTTGGTTTGCTGTGTTTTACGGCACATCAACATCGGTGGGTCATTTAATGCCGACAAAGTTTTGAAATGAATTCCTTCTTAATGGATACGCAAATTCCTTCTTAATGGATACGCAAATTTCTTTATAAACACATTTTTCTATTTAACCCATAGATGGAACCCTAACAGGTACTACCACTCCGGGTCAGAGTGGACCTGCGATTAATGGTTATGATGTGGTGCTCCACATTCCACAAACCTGCAGAACTGGAACCTCACCATCAGTTAGAGTTTAACGTCATACCCAGGATATGAAGACCCTGAGCCACCGCCTTCTAGCACCGATATGATAAAAGCATTTAGGGCTTGCCATAAAGGCAATAGGGTCGGGACAACCATATGAATTCAGGGACGTAACTACCACTCCGAATCAGAGTGACCCTGTGAGTAATGGCAATGAAGGGTATTCCATATTTCTCTCCCAATATCCAGAACTGGAGCCTAGCCGTTAAATACGGTTTTGTCATACCCAGAATATCCCCTTTTTTTTGGGGGGGGGGGCGGATCCTAACACCCTTAATTACATTAAACTTACGACTACGGAGCATCCCACAAGGTCCTCTTTCGTTTTTATTTTTATTTTTTTACACATGCGTACATGTATGAGCGTGTTTTACGTATACATGTGTATATGTGTGTATAAATTCAGTGAACGTTAGAACAATTTAGACCAGTGATTCACAACGCCCCACGTTATTAAATAATAATAGGGGAGGGGGCAATATGAAAAATATAGTAATATCAACATTTTTTAAATTTTATTTTACCCTATTTGGTCGGCAACCCATCTACGTCAAGGAAAAGTCCGACACAAAACCTCCGCTGCTTAGCGACTCTATCCCATCCCAAGGAAAGGCTAGGGGAGTAAACCCCGAAAACAGATAAGGAGCCGGGGTTACTAACGTGGTGTGATGCTGAAATCTAGTGCTACCCGGCAACTCCTGTGACACTACCGCTACCAAATTGCATTGGTTACTTACCTTTCCTTTGGATCACAGCGACAGTGTAAAGAGAGAGGATTTGCTGCTTGGGCAACAGCAAATCCTTCATATGAACCCGCTCAGACTACGTAGTCCCAATAAAAAAAAAATGGACATTACTCGATCGTCTCTCGTAGACGAAGGATGCCAATAAGAACTATAGATTTTCACATCATATTATCTGGATTTATTTTCGTTAGAACATTCTGTTTTGAAACCAGAGAAAACTGGTTTCGTTCCCCAAGATTTGAATGAATAACGGGATAAGTGTTGACTCCGGCGTGATACGAATACGCGAAAAAACTTATATTTTTCTAACGTATTATTTAACATTTTTTAACGTAATTTCATCATAACTTATTTTAATTTTTGATTTTTAATATAATAATTTCGATTTGTTTTAATTTGATATATTGTAATATTCATGAAATATCATTTTAATGTATAATTTTAATAATTTAATTGTAGATTTAATTCTAATATATATCATTAATTTATTTGATAGGCATATTTATCCTTTATCATCATTAGCGTTATAAATTATTAAATATAATAGTATCCATATATTTGTTTTTAATAATGTTATACTATTTATTTAATCAAATTCATACGGGAAATATCTCAGTGTTGTTATTAAATTTATTGGGGTTCACCTTAAATTCAAAGCAGAAAGGAGACAAAAGTTGTTTTACATTATTAATACTGTTGACCAATATTTACATCCTAATATAATGCAATTGCATTTATATATACAATAAAAAAGCGGTTTACAGTGTGAAAGGAAGGCTGATTTGTATTTTGATATTAAAGATTTGAATTCAATAAATAAGTGCTTTGTATTATTGATTTCTAATTGTTTTGTTTTATTTCAATTTATATGAGCAAATTTTCTTTATAAATCTTAAAAGAAACCCATTAACAAAAAGAAATAACTGTCATTTTATTCTTTACTTCCTATTTTAAAATAAATAGTTAAATTAGGAAAATATAACAATGAAAGACGGGAGTGATGGAAGAGTAAGTTTCAGTTGTTCTATTTTTCGATTATAACCCCACCCTCAGTTTCAAATATTTTATCTGTATTCTTATTTAGTTACATTAGCCTTTCCCATTTTATTTTGAATCACCTACCAATTACAAAATGTCTACTTTTCTTCTTGATGTTTTCCCGACGAGGAAAATATGAGAAAGAAAAATATCGCCATTACATTAAACCAGCTCTTTCGTTATCAACCTATCTTAGCACATTCACTGCCCAACAACTTGATTATATACCAATCTCGCTCTAATAATTATCGCAGCGAATTGTATATCTTTTTCCAATCTATTGGCCAATGCAATGTCCGAAACACTAATGAGTTTGACCCCGGCACCCAATTCAGTAATGGCAGAAGATAGGCAGCCGTTTTTTTTCCCTAGATAATACTTCTGCCTTTTACAGACAAACCTTCGTTACTCTTAACGTGATAGAGTAAAGATCACTACCGCTAGTTTTTTTTTTAGAAACTTGAGGTTAAAATTGGTTGTTTGTTTTCTTTTACGGCATACCAAATCTTTTCCTTTTTCCCTTTTTGCTTCTGCAGCATTATGGCCTTGTAAAGCATCTGATGGTAGGTGTGTCACTCCACCTCAGATGCCTAAAAACAATCTCCTTGGCCTAGCACTAGAGAAAAGGGGATATATTCCCTTTCTGTCTAGCTGATACCGACTTTAGGCCACCCCCAACGACTTTACTTTTATTTTACATATTCATCTGTGCGGCTTTCAAATCTTACACAGAGTGAAGCCATGCATAACAGGTTAGTGCATCAACTATCATCATACTATCAACCAAAAGGGGCACCTTTAGCCATGGCTGGAAACTGTTTTGGTCACACACTGCAAACTAGCACATATTGTTGTATACTTCAGCTGAGCTCTGATAAAAGAAGACGAACATCTAGTATTATACTAAAGCTGTTAATCAACTTTTGGTTCCTAAAGGCTTTTTTACTGTTTAGTTTAATGACATAAAAATTATACTAAATTATTCCTTACTTTTAGGATTGAATTATGTTTGAAAAAAATATGTTTCAATTGGTTCTAATTGGTCAAAAACCGACCACTCTCTTACTTTACTCTGTGTCTATCTCTTATATAGAAGCGATGTGTGTATTAAAACAGTTAAAATCCCCTTCCCATTCTGTAAGTGAAGACAGCCTAATGGTTACGGTGCCGGACTGACACCCAACCGATCGGATTTCAATTCCGGCTGTAGGTAGCTTACAAAATGTCTAGCCACACTGAGGAGACTTGATAAGTCGAAACACGTGTCTGTGGATGACCCTATATATATATATATATATATATATATATAGATATAGAGAGAGAGAGAGAGAGAGAGCCGGGAGAATTTGAAATGTATTGCTATGTTACATTTCACAACCAACAACCCGTAGATTAAATGAGGTCAAACATTTCCTTTCTTAGAAAGCTAACACGAATGACTCTCTATGTAGCAATTACAGAATAACCAGTCTTTAAAAATGTTTCAACAGAAAACTCACAGGGTAGCCTGCTAATGTCTAGCCAAACTGAAGAGACGTGATTGTCGAAATATGATGTCTGTGGATCATTATATATGCTCTCCACCCCTTGTGGGTAGAGCACTTTGGAGGGGATTTCGTTGATGACCGCCAATTAAACGTAAAGGCAAAGCCCTCCTATAAAAGGGATGGAGCACTCTCTGGTGGTCTTTACATACATACAGATGTATGTATTTATCAGTTAAAATCCTTTTTCAGTCTGTAGATGCGGATGGCTGAGTGATTAAGAAGTCTGACTGATAATAAATTGATCGGGTTTCCATCTTGGCTGTAGGTAGCCACACTGAAGAGAGGTGATACGTCAAAACACGATTGTGTTTGTGGATTACTATATATATATATATATACATACATATATATATATATATGTGGGTGTGGGTGTGCACGCGCATGTGATTGTGCACGTGCATGTGTGTGTGTGTGTGTGTGTGTGCATATATATTCATTTAATGCTGAATCGGATCATTTTGATAAACAAAGGATTAGGATTGCTTACAGTACCTGCTGTTGATGATTATGCTTAAGTTTTCACCCAGTCAATTATTGAACAGGCCATTCGCGGCTTAACTTCAGTAACCAAACGCAAACCGGAGCTTTCGGCCTGACTTGACCGTAAACGATTAAAAAAGAGCAAAATATTTAAAATTTAAAATCACTATCTAATAAACATGTAGTATCGTAATGCAAATGAGATAGACTGTAAATTTTGATTTTATTATACAAATTCAACTATATAGATTTTTATGTGTTGTCTCAAGTTTAAAAGGAAAAACAAAATTATTTTGCTATACAATTATTGAACTATATCAAGAAGTCTATAATGATTGTTATAGGATATAGTTAATATATATTATAATTCGATTATGTGTTTTTATTAATATTCAATCAATTCTCAATATTAAAAAAATGATAAAAACATTTGGGAGGTTTAAAAGCTATCAAAAACACTCCTCAGAGGTTAACATATAATATTGAAAAACTTATATCAATTGAATTGCTACATTTACATATAAACCAAATCTTACATAAGTACAGGTACAGGCAAAATGATCTGACACATTTGTAGGTTTAATAAAATGCAAATGAAGTAAAGAAACAAAAAAATCACAATCTAATAACCATTAAGCAATCATTTTATCTGGACTAATACCATCATTTTTTTAGGAGGGATCCATTTTATTTAAGCTCTGATTCTCAATTTGTATATACTTATGTAAGATTTGTTTTATATGTAAATGTAGCAATTCAATTTATATAAGTTTTTCAATATTATATGTTAATCCATGGGGAGTATTTTTGATAGCTTTTAAACCTCCCAAATGTTTTTATCATTTTTTTAATATTGAGAATTGATTGAATATTAATAAAAAACACATAATTGAATTATAATATACAGGGTTAGGCAAAATGATCTGACACATTTGTAGGTTTAATAAAATGCAAATGAAGTAAAGAAACAAAAAAGTGTTTTTATTTTCGAAAAGTACATATAATGCCATTCTTTTTCATATAATGCCATTTTGTTTTGTTTCTTTATAATGCCATTGTTTTTCGTTTCTTTTTCAGTTGCTGCCATGAATTGGACTGGTGAGCATCGCGCTTTCATTGTGGAAACGTTTATCAACATCATTTTGTATGGATGCATTTGAAGATCATTGTGAAGAATTCTTCGCAAACTTCTTTCGGAAAGTCTAAGAGCCTGGGCGCGTTTAAATGTGGAACGTAGTGGAGACTGTTGAACTGAAGCTCTTACCGCTGCCACATTTTCTGGAGTTCTGGCGGTGCGAGGTCGGCCGGTTGACTTTCGTTTCAATGCAGATCCAGTAGTTCTGAAGTTGGTAACCCATAACAAGATCGTGTTTCGAGCTGGTACGGGATCATGTCTACCAAGATTGAAGTGCAAACGGAACGCTCTTTGTGTTGCAGTTACAGATTCGTTTGTTTTGATAAACGTTTCCACAATGAAAGCGCGATGCTCACCAGTCCAATTCATAGCAGCAACTGAAAAAGGAACGAAAAACAATGGCATTATAAAGAAACAAAACAAAATGACATTATATGAAAAAAAAATAGCATTATATCTAATTTTTGAAAATAAATACACTTTTTTGTTTCTTTACTTTATTTGCCTTTTATTTAACCTACAAATGTGTCAGATCATTGTTTCTTTATTTCATTTGTATTTTATTAAACCTACAAATGTGTCAGATCATTTTGCCTAACCCTGTATATTATAATTCAAATATGTGTTTTTATTAATATTTAATCAATTCTCAATATTTAAAAAATGATAAAAACATTTGGGAGGTTTAAAAGCTATCAAAAACACTCCTCAGAGGTTAACATATAATATTGAAAAACTTATATAAATTGAATTGCTACATTTACATATAAAACAAATCTTACATAAGTATATACAAATTGAGAATCAGAGCTTAACTAAAAAGTTTACAAATAAATAAATACCTACAATTTTGTGTAAAATTCATGAGTAAAATATTCAAAATAATTATATAATTAATAATTAATAGATGCACGCAACATTTTATTTGAGATTCCATTTCAAATTGTTTTATTTTTTTACTTCTTTAATAGATTTGATGATTTTACTTATAATATAAACCCTCTGACACTGAATTTTTTACCCCACTTACTCAGGCAAAATCTTTCAAAAATTAATTTTTACACTGCCCGGAGGTCGTTTTTTTTCTAGTCAAACATTATAGATGTTCAAATAAAAAATGACAAGATAATGGTGTTAGGCCAGATAAAATGATTGCTTAATTCAAGAATATAAAGTTTTACTTGTTACTATAATTTCATTATGCATTTTTTCTTGATCTATCGATATACTTAGTAAAACAAAGCATCTGTTATTATACTAAAGCTGAGTTAATCGACTTTTGTTTCCTAAAGGCTTTTTCACTGTTTACTTTAATGAAACGAAAATTATACTAAATTATTCATTACTTTTAGGATTGAAAGGGTTGATGTAAAACCCAACGGAACAAATAAACTAAGCAAAACAAAGTCTTCTAAACATTGTAGAAGTTTACAACTGAATAGTTTAACAATTAAAGATTAGGCTGAGTAATGAGAGAAACAGTGACTATGTTAAGGAGTAGGGATATGATCCACAGAGGACCAGCTTCATTTTGATGTATGATACATGTTCCCGTGTTGGTAATTATATCTGTCCTAGACACATGACATTACTTTTTGACTCACCTAGGTGGAGAAGTAGGTATGTGGTCCACAGAGGACCAGCTTCATTTTGATGTATGATACATGTTCCTGTGTTGGTAATTATACCTGTCCTAAACAAAATGGCATTAATTTTTGAATCCCCTATGTGGTGAAGTAGGGATGTGATCCACAGAGAACCAGTTTCATTTTGATGTATGATACATGTTCCTGTGTTGGTAATTATACCTGTCCTAAACAAAATGGCATTAATTTTTGAATCCCCTATGTGGTGAAGTAGGGATGTGATCCACAGAGGACCAGCTTCATTTTGATGTATGATACATGTTCCTGTGTTGGTAATTATACCTGTCCTAAACAAAATGGCGTTAATTTTTGACTCCCCTATGTCGAGAAGTAGGGATGTGATCCACAGAA
Organism: Doryteuthis pealeii; assembly: GCA_023376005.1. Taxonomy (NCBI): domain Eukaryota; kingdom Metazoa; phylum Mollusca; class Cephalopoda; order Myopsida; family Loliginidae; genus Doryteuthis; species Doryteuthis pealeii. Next base: position 661,796 of record CM042164.1, on the reverse strand, counting down.
GACCAGCTTCATTTTGATGTATGATACATGTTCCTGTGTTGGTAATTATACCTGTCCTAAACAAAATGGCGTTAATTTTTGACTCCCCTATGTCGAGAAGTAGGGATGTGATCCACAGAGGACCAGCTTCATTTTGATGTATGATACATGTTCCTGTGTTGGTTATTATAACTGTCCTAAACAAAATGGCATTACTTTTTGACTCACCTAGGTGGAGAAGTAGGGATGTGATCCACAGAGAACCAGCTTCATTTTGATGTATGATACATGTTCCTGTGTTGGTAATTATACCTGTCCTAAACAAAATGGCATTACTTTTTGACTCTCCTATGTGGTGAAGTAGGGATGTGATCCACAGAGAACCAGCTTCATTTTGATGTATGATACATGTTCCTGTGTTGGTAATATACCTGTCCTAAACAAAATGGCATTACTTTTGACTCCCCTATGTGGTGAAGTAGGGATGTGATCCACAGAGGACCAGCTTCATTTTGATGTATGATACATGTTCCTGTGTTGGTTATTATACCTGTCCTAAACAAAATGGCATTAATTTTTGACTCTCCTATGTCGAGAAGTAGGGATGTGATCCACAGAGGACCAGCTTCATTTTGATGTATGATACATGTTCCTGTGTTGGTAATTATACCTGTCCTAAACAAAATGGCATTAATTTTTGACTCTCCTATGTCGAGAAGTAGGGATGTGATCCACAGAGGACCAGCTTCATTTTGATGTATGATACATGTTCCTGTGTTGGTTATTATACCTGTCCTAAACAAAATGACGTTATTTTTTTAATCCCCTATGTGGAGAAGTAGGGATATGATCCACAGAGAACCAGCTTCATTTTGATGTATGATACATGTTCCTGTGTTGGTGAATTACCTGTCCTAAACAAAATGGCATTAATTTTTGACTCTCTATGTCGAGAAGTAGGGATGTGATCCACAGAGACCAGCTTCATTTTGATGTATGGTACATGTTCCTGTGTTGGTAATTATACCTGTCCTAAACAAAATGGTGTTAATTTTTTAATCCCCTATGTGGAGAAGTAGGGATGTGATCCACAGAGGACCAGTTTCATTTTGATGTATGATACATGTTCCTGTGTTGGTTATTATACCTGTCCTAAACAAAATGGCATTAATTTTTGACTCACCTAGGTGGAGGAGTAGGGATGTGATCCACAGAGGACCAGCTTCATTTTGATGTATGATACATGTTCCTGTGTTGGTAATTATACCTGTCCTAAACAAAATGGCATTACTTTTTGACTCACCCTCGTACTTACCTTCAAAGTAAATTTAAAATTTGGATAATGGGACGTTCATATTTGCTTTGAATGAATCCTTTGGAAAATTTATGGGTCCCAACTAAAGCTGTCTAACTATTTATCTATCTATCTAACTATGTAACCTAAACTGTGTAATTCGTTTCTAAGAAACATTGAAACGTATTTACAGTTAGCTTGAAAAGGTGAGGAAAGAAAAAAGAAAAACACTGGGACGCATGGATACGATTTTACTGCATCTTTTTAGATTTTTTTTTTTGCTTCAGGGACGCAGGACTCGTACCTATCAGTATCTCTGATATGAATCTATAAATATGACGCGAATTGGCATCGAGATTAACGTTCTTCTGACGCCAAGAGGCAAAAACAACGTTTGTTGTAGGAAGAGGGGTTCCATTAGTTGACGTGCAATTCGTTTATATCTGATTTCGCTTTCAAGAGAGAGAGAGAGAGAGAGAGAGAGAGAGAGAGAGAGAGAGAGAGAAAGCAATCAATTCACCAAACTTAGCAATTGTTATGATCTGCATCCGTTGGCTTCTGCCTTCATTTTTATTTTGAATGTTATCTATTGAATGGGAACACGTGCAGCACCGTTAGACACAGAACAAAACAGGTTTCGTCTTTTTTAACTGTTTTGTGTGATAGATAGGGCATTGCACTAAAAATAATTTGGACAATAAATTGTCATTTATAGAAGATGTGTCATAAAAGTGCCGAGTTTGAAGCTGTATTTACCAAGATGGAAATTAAATTAATTAACAATGAATGGAACATTGATTTTTTCAAGAATACGAGGTGTGTTATAAAAGTGCCGAGTTTGAAACTGTATTTACCAAGATGGAAATTAACAATGAATGGAACATTGCTTTTTTCAAGAATACAAGATGCGTCGTAAACGTGCCGAGTTTGAAGCTGTATTTACCAAGATAGACATGAACAATGAATGGAACATTAATTTTTTCAAGAATACGAGGTGTGTTAAAAAAGTGCCGAGTTTGAAGCTGTATTTACCAAGACAGAAATTAACAATATATAGAATGTTAATGTTTTCAGAATACAAGGTGTGTCATAAAAGTACCAAGTTTGAAGCTGTATTTACCAAGATAGAAATGAACAATCAATGGAACATTGATTTTTTCAAGAATACAAGGTGTGTCGTAAAAGAGCCGAGTTGATTTTTCAAGAATACAAGGTGTGTCGTAAAAGAGCCGAGTTTAAAGCTGTATTTACCAAGATGGAAATTAACAATGAATGGAACATTAATTTTTTCAAGAATACAAGGTGTGTCGTAAAAGAGCCGAGTTTAAAGCTGTATTTACCAAGATGGAAATTAACAATGAATGGAACATTAATTTTTTCAAGAATACAAGGTGTATCATAAAAGGGCCGAGTTTGAAGCTGTATTTACCAAGATAGGAATGAACAATGAATGGTACGTTGATTTTTTAGAATACAAGGTGTGTCGTAAAAGTGCCGAGTTTGAAGCTGTATTTACCAAGATAAAAATGAACAATGAATGGAATGTTAATCTTTTCAGAATACAAGGTGTGTCATAAAAGTATCGAGATTGAAGTTGTATTTACCAAAATAGAAATGAACAGAGAATGGAACATTGCTTTTTTCAAGAATACAAGGTGTGTCGTAAAAGTGCCGAGTTTGAAGCTGTATTTACCAAGATAGAAATGAACAATAAATAGAATGTTAATGTTTTCAAGAATACAAGGTGTGTCATAAAAGTAACGAGATTGAAGCTGTATTTACCAAGATAGAAATGAACAATGAATGGAATGTTAATTTTTTCAGAATACAAGGTGTGTCATAAAAGTATCGAGATTGAAGTTGTATTTACCAAGATAGAAATGAACAGAGAATGGAACTTTTTTTTTCAGAATACAAGGCGTGTCATAAAAGTGCCAAGTTTGAAGCTGTATTTACCAAGATAAAAATGAACAATGAATGAAACGTTATTTTTTTTCAAGAATACAAGGTGTGTCAAAATTACAAAAAAAACGTGATACTCTTTTGGCACACGTTGTATATCTGCATATATTTATGAAATAACAGTATATATGTATTTATACAACACCTCAAGCAGGATATGACACAAGGTCAATTTTTAAGCGAGGCAAAGCCGATTTGTATTAGGAATTTTTTTTCTCTTTTATTGATTACCAGACAAAGACTAGGGAACCTAGTTTGGCCCGTATTATTTAGATTTTTGGACTTTATCATTATATACACAACGTTTTCGTCGATGTATCCTCCGGTCTGTTTTAGGTGTTTCTTATCGAATTCTGGAACCTACTTGCCGAATTTGGGAACATTCCTGTCCAGCCTTCTTGTCTTAATCGGGAAGAAGGCCGGAGAGCACATCGGCTGAAACGTTGTGCATATAACTGATGTAATGAATATGTAAATACCTTGGTACCCCCTCACTATAATCTGATTGGGCAGTGTCCTCTATAAATATTCGACACTGTGGTGGTACAAGCACCTAAGCTTACTCGCCAATCAGTCAGAATACCACCACGACTGCTCGGAAGACGTGGTGCCATTCGACGCACCAGCTACTACTGCGATGATATACCTTACTACCAACTTCATAATATATCCCTTAACGCGGATATATCAATAACGATAAAAATAAGGACAACAGTCCGAAAATCTAAATAATACAACGCATCAAGCCTCATCTTAGTTTGACCTATTATTTGTCAATATTTCGGATATATTTCCTGATAAAATAACGGTATTATTAAAATAAGGGTATTTATTGATTTGCATTTCAATTAAGATCAGTGTGTAGTATCTGTGCTCTCTTCCTAATATAAGAAGGCCACTCTTCATTACTTTTGCTTTGAATTAAAGTGTAGCTCCTTAGATAGATAGATAGATAGATAGATAGATTAAGATAGCTGGATAGATGGATATGGAGAGACTGAGATAGATACATACATAGACTGAAATAGATAGATAGATAGATAGATAGATAGATAGATACATACATAGACTGAAATAGATAGATAGATAGATAGATAGATAGATAGACTGAGATAGATAGATAGATAGATAGATAGATAGATTAAGATAGCTGGATAGATGGATATGGAAATACTTAGATAGATAGATACATACATATACTGAGATAGATAGATAGATAGATAGTTAGATAGACTGAGATAGATAGATTAAGATAGCTGGATAGATGGATATGGAAATATTTAGATAGATAGATAGATAGATAGATAGATAGACTGAGATAGATAAATAGATAGATTAAGATAGCTGGATAGATGGATATGAAAAGACTTAGATAGATAGATAGATAGATAGATAGATAGATAGATAAATAGATAGATTAAGATAGCTGGACAAAAAAGCCAAGAAAAAAATAAAAGGCGTGCATCATAATAAATATTCCCAATCTGATCAAAATCTGCAGTCGTTCCATCGGGTTTCCAAGTGCAAATGTAAAAAGAACCACCACAAATCTTCCATTCATTGATAATGTTTTAAATATTGCAACATCAAACGACAATATTGTCATTCGCTTATGAGAATCGCACAAAAAAACAAAGGCACTAACGTTGTTTTTACTTTTGCTTGTTTTTCTCCTGTCAAATTACACACTAGTTGGCTTTAAAACATTAAGGAAAAATATAATTAAAACAATATTACCATACCGGAAATAAAAATTAATTTATCGCTTGGTACCCTGACAACTGCACGTAATGCGAATTTATGAAAAAGTATTGAATACTATTTCTTGTTAATAATCAAGGCTCTCCCAGTAACAATAAATCGGCTCATTTCTACAATATCACACGTAACACATACATACACATATATTTATAATATTTATACACACACACATGCAACCACACACCTAAAAAATGCACAATGTTTCCTTTCGATATACACACTTACACCGTCCCATGCTCACACCGTACTAAAAAAAAAATGAAAGAATATTTGACGTCATATTTCAAACCGTCCCCTTTTTTCAAACCTCAAAAATTGTTTTAAATAGACTGACTAACAAAGACTACCACTCGGTTTTCTCGTTATTCTGTGATAAACAAATTTCTTATTACCTTCCATATACCAACAAATGCCCTGAGGATGATCTAATTAATAGATCGAAACACTGCAGTGTCGGCCAATAAACTCACCACTTAACCCATTTAAACCTGTGTTTTTTCATTTTTCTTAATATACTACCTACCGTCGGATTCACTTCCTTTCTTCACATATACATATATATTATATGTGTGTGTGTGTGTGTGTGTGTGTGTGGTTTTAAAGGTTTGATGTCTCTGGTGATCGGAAAATATATACAAAGATGTATGTATTTAACAGTTAAAACACCACTCCTTAATGCCAGCTGTCGGTGCTGGAGAGTTTAACGAATCGGGTTGGTGAAAAGTCAGTCGGGTTTCGCTCCTGCTCGGATAATAATAACATAAGAAATAATACATAAGAAATTTGCTCCAGAATGCCTGATCAGCGTTGTATCTAAGGTAGGCTAAAGTTACGAATCTTTCTTAACAAGAGACTTACGCAATATATATATATATATATATATATATATATATATATATATATATATATAAAGGTTTTACATATCTATTTATTTGGTGACAAAGGAACATTCACGACCATATTGGTTTCATGCGAGGCAATCGTCAGGTGAAGATGTTACAAATGCAAGGAAAATCGAAAAAATTGTAAAAAATTCAGAAAATTCAATAGACATAGGATATGTATGATTGGATAAAGTGATGTGCGTATGTATATGGTGGTAATTTGAATGTATGTGAGTGTTTATGGGCAGCATAAAGGTTATGTATGCGGAGTAACTGGTTACACACATAATACATTGTTCTATGAATGTGTAACGTTTGATCAATGCGAACGTGTGAGTGTTTGTATTTGCGTGCATATGTGTGCGCGGGTGTGTGTTTTTTTGGCATGGCAGGATGTCAGGAATCGACGTGTATTTTGTTGTGGGAGAGAAGGGGCGATTCAATTGAGGTGGGGTTGAATAATTTTAACTTTAATATTACGAATGTTGTATACTATGGGCGGGGTGGGGGGTTATAGAATGACGAGGCTGGCTAATTGTTGCAAGTATGCACGCGAATGCGTGCGTAGGTCGCAATGTCAGTCAAACATGCTTGCACGTGGGCAACACACACACACACAACATAGAAGGACGTGCATGCGTAAGTGCATATGCCCATGTGTGCGTAAACATTTGTACAAACGGTACCCATACACGCATACGAAACAATACTCATACATACCGATGTGCACACACATGTGCCACGTATACCTTACTCACACATACCGATGCGTTTACGCATACTACTATGTGCCCCACGCATACACATGTACACACATACGCACACATACACACACATATATTAATATTTTTAAACAGAGACTTACGCCATATATATATTATATATATATATATATATATATATATATATATATATATAACTCGACACGGGAAGTCATTATTGAAATTTAATACTTTCTCTAATAGGTTACCTATCAATTATGTAACATCATCACCGATGACAGACGTGAATGGGTATGTCGTGAAAAGTGCAGAGGATGTTAGGGGGGCAGTACGTTAAATGATAATTATAAATGTATCATTAGCACACATGCATGTGCTGGAAAAAGGACCCTCTTCCGGTCCCAAGGTAAACTCTCGCCCATTCGGACTTAGGCCTAGAATAGGATTAGACACTACGACTAGCCAGGAAGAATTTCCTTACGACATGGTGGCTATGACCGGTGAATAAAGCCTGAATCCTCAAACTACCTTTTTTCTTTGTCTCTTCCTTTTCTTTCCTTGAATTCCTTTTCAGCGCGGCTACCAAATATGATGGGGTTAAAAGCGAATTCTATGAATACGCACCAAGAATAACCAGTTACCTTTAAACCTAAAACATTAAACCACTTGCCACCCCACAAGCCTACACTCGTCATTGCCTTAGAGAAGCAATTCCAAGTGGCAAATCCAACGACCATGAAATAACGAATCTCTCTCACCTGGTTTGAAAGGTAAGAACTTGCATTCTACAACACATCCCTCACTGAGTTAAAAAGATTCAAGGAAACAAATCCATCACCATCAAAATCACACCCTGTAACATTACATTATGAGTTAAAGTCTCGCGAGAACGACATACGCGTTTTTCGTTTTCTAATTTCGTGGGCGACTTGTGCCTCTTAATATATTATATCTTATATATATATATATATATATATATATATATATATATATATATATATATGTGTGTGTGTGTGTGTGTGTGTGTATGTATGTAAAAATACAGGTCAACACACAACACCATTGTTACCGTATCATTATTTTTTATTTATTCCAAACTGCATTGTGATAGCCTTCTAAATCAACCTCCTAACCAATACAATCACAATGCTTCAAGCAAATTATGAAACTCTCTTATATATACTAGCTAATATATGCACCCTCCGGGTGCACGTATTTAATTTTTCATGCAATAAAATATTATATTAAATTGAAGACTAATGAAACTAAATAAAAATGCCGATAAAACTATTTGAAAAATAGGGGGCTATAATCGAAAACAGAACAAGTGAAACTTACTCTTCAATCACTCCAGCCTTTCATTACTAAATTTTCATATTTTAAATATTTAGTTAAAATAGGAAGTAAAGAATAAAATAACAGTTAATTATTCTCGGTAATAAATTTCTTTTAAGATTTATTGAAGAGATTTTTGCTCATATTCATTAAAATAAAACCAAACAATTAGAAATCAATAATACTAAGCACATATTTATTAAAATCAAATTTTTAATATCAATATGCAAATTAGCCTTCCCGTTCACACTGTAAACCACTATTTGTCTGTATATATAAATACAGCTGCATGTTATTAGTTTGTAGATATGGTCAACCGTATTGATAACGTATAACAATTTTGTTAATAACTGAGTTTTAAAAAGAAATTAAACCATGGAAAATGTAACGCAAATAACTAAAGGAATTGTGATTTGTGTTCTTATATAGTTTCGGTTACAGACAGAATATCACACAATCTCCATTATATTAAGATTTATATATATATATATATATATATATATATAAGAGAAAGGAAATGAATCCGACGGTATAGATAAAAGGATATGAAAACACACAATGCTGTTAAAATGAAAATATTTTTTTATCATATTCATAGCTAATAATGAACAATATTTCGATTTATAAAAATCATCTTCAGAGCTTGTTTTTAATCCGGACTCATCGAGAGAGAAGCAGAAAATAATTTAAATTCAAAACGAAAGAATTGATGTTCCAAAAAGCGTACAATATGAAACGATCGCATGACTTGCACGCTGTTTGGAACATCAATGCTTTCGTTTTGAATTTAAATTATTTTCTGCTTCTCTCTCGATGAGTCCGGATTAAAAACAAGCTCTGATGATGATTTTTATAAATCGAAATATTGTTCAATATTAGCTATGAATAAGATATAAAATATTTTCAAAATTGTGGATGCGACCTGGCGCCTCCTCGTCAAACAAGGAACGAAAAAGGAGGGAAAAAGAGAGAAAAGAGAGAAAAGAAGCCGCCGCACAAGTGAGAGCCAAAAGGAAGGAGAGACAACAGCAACCCCAGCAAGCATCACCGTTTGTTTGCAGTCACTGCACCAGAGATTGTCATTCAAAAATTGGTCCGTTCAGCCACTCATGCAGTTGCAGATAAAAACAGAGGACACTACGCCATCGTCTTTAGTAGATGGAAGGATGCCAAAGATTATATATCTATACATAGCATGTTTTATTTTCACATATATTTAAAGTTATCATATATCTAAGTTTCCATTTCATTTTTTTTTAGTCCTCTAATAAGTTTGAGGATTTTACTTACTTATGGCAGAAACTCCTGGACAATGAATTTTTAAATCCCACTCTCAAGCAATATATTTCCAAAATTAACTTTTACACCGCCCGAAGGGCATTTATTTGTATATAGTTTGCTTTATTTTTGTAGAGTAGAATTGGACTGTTCCACTAAGTAGTGTTGGTGTCTGCAGACACCATCCAACTTTATACTTACCTATTCGACGACTATTTAATAACCTGGTATTTTAGAGGTCAGGGAGAACTGCTATTCATGCTTAACGCGAGAAGACGCTCACTAGACACACTACGACTTTTACTACAACATATATTTAAAGTTATCATAAATTTGAATTTAAATTGTTTTTTCTTTACTCCTTTAATAAGTTTAATGATTTTACTTACTTATGGTATAAACTCTCTGCCAGTGAATTTTTAAATCCCACCCCTAATTTTTACACCACCCAAAGGGCGTTTTTTTTCTTTCTTTTTTTTCTTTTTTTTTTTTTTTTTTGCTAGTTCAATTAAAGTAATTATCAGTTAAATCGAACAACGGACTTAAATTCCACTATTGTATATCACTCCACTGAGAGAAAAACATACCAAAAATCAGGGAATTTAATGAAATTTTCAGTGTTGATATATTAGTGAATAAAAGATATAATACACCAGTTATTTTATTTAAAAACTTTTACATTTTTTCGGGTCGGTTAATTTTGAACCATGTATATTTGATGCGTAACACTGATTCTAAAAGTTACGTGGTTCAAAGTTAACTGACCAGAAAAAAAAAAGGTTTTTAAATAAAATAACTGGTGCATTATATATTTTATTCATTAATATATCAACACTGAAAATTTCATTAAATTCGGTTAGTTCACTGGTTTTTGGTATTTTTCTTATCTTTTGGCGGGGTGACATACAATGGTGGAATTTAGGTCTGTTAAGTTCGATTTAACCTAATTGTCTTTATAAAACTCTTTCACAACAGTGTCTTTTTGCCAAACATCGGCTTCTAATCGTCACCTTTGAGCAACAGCAGCAGCAGCGGGGAAGCAGCAGCAGCGTAGCAGTCGGCCTAATGAGCCGACGACGCTGCCAAACCCAGCTTTCTCGAAATTCTCAATCAGTCAGCGTCTTCCGGTGGCGTAAATAAGCGTGCGCAGTCGATAACAACTTTGATAACAGAATAAGAGAAATGATTTTCGATTCTGGTAGCGCTTTGCTGACTTCATTATTGCTTGCTTGACCAAGGCTTGATTGTTGGTAATAAAGAAAAAGAGAAACGAGCGAATAAATTGCCAATCCGAGGCCGGTAAAGTATCGGGCCGGACTATTTAAATATAACTTCTTGCAGCAGATAGTGTCAGATGGACAACATGATTAACTTTTAAATGACGGTTAATTCAAACAATCTTTTCGCTACGCCCTGTCGATGGGGTTTAGAATACACTAAAAAAAGACAGGGTCGCTCCTGGGTATGGCACTAACCTGCATCTGTAACCTGTAGCATAAATTGTTGACAGACCCTTGGCTTTCAGATCAGAGAGTGGAAAATTACCAATAACGGTTATAGCCCTCTGAACCCCAGAGGCGCGAATCTCGCGCGTCACGTGATTAGTTAGTTTAGAGATTTAGATTCAACCTGATTATAAAAATGTCACGGTGATTTCCCAGATTGGAGAATTACTGTACAGGAAACACCTGATGAAGCTCAGAAAATAGAGCAGCTGAAACGTTGTGTTTATACAGGGTATTATATATACCATAATATATTTATTACATAATGATACACAGGAGTTTTACATGTTATCTAAGATTTGAATATTACATTAAGTTTTTATTATTTTCAGGTATTGATTTTGGTGATCCTCATAATGCCGTGAAGTCCAAAAGAAATTGCATTTGTAGTCGAAAAATACTTCGACACCCAGTTGACTATTTTCTGTTGGATTACCTGAAAGATCGGGTATACGCAGGTAGGCCCCACACGACAGCGGAACTGAAACAAAGCATCCGTAGAGAGATAACAGTTCCAGTTGATATGTTAAACCACACTTTACGAGATATGAGAAATCGAGCTCTCGAATGTTTTCATCAATATGGTGACCATCTCAAGGACATTATATTCAAATCTTAGATTCAACCTTACGTTGGAGCAGAGAGCATCTGCCTCTTTCTGCTGGGGTTAAAATCTCATCTGCGAGGAAGATATGGGCTAGACTAAATAAAATCTTTGTCAAGAAAAAGAAGTTAGTCTCAAAACTCTCTCTGTCTCTCTCTCTCTCTCTCTCTATATATATATATATATATATATATATATATATATATATATGTGTGTGTGTAAAAATGGAAATTGGAAATGAATCCGACAATATGAGGAAGAATGAATAAAGAAAAGAAAGAATGGAATGGATAATAAAAGAAGAATTTAATCAATATCACTTACACATGTGTTTCGGTCAGTTCATCTGTGTGAAAATATTTCGTACACTGAGAAGATTCGACTTTCATCAGAGTGAGATTTTATTTTGAATGAAAAAAAAATTGTTGGGGAGAACTTTGTTTGAATAGAATTTTTTTTTTTAAATCATATTTGGAACAGTTGTGGAAAATTTTCAACAGTTTAATGATAAATAACACTTTATTTTTGCAATACAAAATTATTTTCTACCATAACCCCTAGAAAAACCAAATATCCAGATTCTAACGGTCTAAGTTTCAACCGGACTTCTCTCTGCTGAGGTTGAATCTCACCCGCGCAGCGAATAAGAATGGGCTAAATAAAATCTTGATCAAGAAAAAAAAAAGTCTTATGAATTAATTAATTTCATGACCAAAAAGAAGCCCTTAGAAAAAGAAGTAGTTAGAAGACTAGACAACAAGATGACAGCCAGACAAGATAGTAAGAAGTTAGCAGAAGAAGTAAAGCAACAAGTAAGTCTCAAAACTCTCTCTCTCTCTCTCTCTCTCTCTCTCTCTCTCTCTCTCTCTCTTCTCTCTCTCTCTCTCTCTCTCTATCTATCTATCTATCTATCTATCACCGAGAACTCCCTGAAGTAATACTCTCTCAACACTCTCGTCTATTTTCCCCAACGATGTAGTATATAACGGTATATAACACATCAAATGGTTATTCTCGAGTTCTAGAGATCTAGAAAGTGGGGAGGGAAATTGTTTGTGTGAATAACATCATCATCATCATCATCATCATCATCATGTCGCTCTTTCAGCGCGGATATCCATGACAATCTCTCTCCATCCGTCTCTATCGCTCATCATTCTCGGGAGGTCCTCTATGCAGCATCCTGTATCCGTACAGAGCTAATCAACGTACGTTATTGCTGGTCGGCCCACACTGGCTTGTCCATGTGCTGGCTTCCACAGGAGGACGTCGCTTATGAGTTCGTCCTTGCTTCTCTAGCAGTGTCCCGCGTGTCTTGTCCGTCTTACTCAGATGGTTTGGGTGATATGTGGCAGGTGGTCGTACAGCTGTTTTCTCGTAGGGTGTTGTTTCCACGTCTTGTTCAGGATCACTCGCAGCATTCTTTTGCAGCTCCCATCTAGTTTATTCTGTAGTCGCTTAGTTAGGGTCCAGGTGGTGCAGCCATACAGCAGTACTGACACGACAACGGCCTGAAAGAACTGTCTCTTTAACTTGTCTGTGAGATTGAACCTCCATATGATCGAAAATTTATTTATAGCGGCCCATGCTTTTCCAATACGTGCATTAACGTCGTTTTCTGTGGAGGAGATGTTACTGCTCAAGTATCTAAATTGTTCTACAGAGTTTAGGAGTTTGCCATCGATGGTTGAGATGTCGGAATAACAAACAGACTTTATTCCGTGAATACATAGAGAAATGCATTCAAGACAGGAATACATATACTCATTACAAGGTACAAGATAGATATACAAAACAGATACATAAACGCATTATAAATGAAGTAGAACGTAAGACTTACGTCCTGAGGGATGTCTCTTACTGATAGCTGGTTGGAGGACAAAGCCCCCCACTTAAGGGTAAGAGGCACAAGCGTCTAAACTATGTGAAGTGCTTGCCGGTCACAGAGGAAGTTAGTTAGAATTTTCCCGGGCTCCCATTTAAATAGTCTAGCCCTCTACTGGCGAAAACCTGATAACTCTTCTGGACCCCACATCAATCCAAATAGGGGCAGACAATCACTTACAATTCTGGAAATCTAGAGAGTGGGGAGTGAAATTGTTTGTGTGAAGTAACGACCGAAATCAAACACTTGAATCATTTACTCCAACCGCAAAAGTCCCCAGACACAGTCTTTTGCATGCAACACCATTACAGTAGTCCTCGCACTAGCCGTCAAAAGTTCACTCGTTCAAATGCACGTCTCTCTTCACGTTAAGAAAATCAAAACACAACTGTCCGTCGTGTGTGAAGGTAGGCCTTAAATAACGAATAACTAACCTCCCCAAGATCTTACATCCGGGCTAATCACACTCAGCGCGTCCCGAACCCTGCGAAATTTGCATATTCAACAGGGGTGACAGTAGTCTTTCTAAGAGCCACTACCAGTTGTAGAACTTTTTAAAATGCACCGGTCGAAAGGGCTTTTAAGTTCCTCTATCTTCGTTCGCCTCCTTTTAAAATAATTCGTTTAATTAGCTGATCACCAAATAAAATATGAAATTATTTAGACTTGTATACATACACACACGCACACGCACACATATATACACACATACACACACACACACACACATATATATATATATATATATATATATATATATATATATATATATATATGGAAGAATATGTGCTTAATTGAAGTCGTACCTAATTTTGAAAGTTAATTAATATAATTAATTAATGAGGCGGGCATAATTATTAATTAATTAACTTTCAAAATTAGGTACGACTTCAATTAAGCAGATATTCTCCCAAAAATTGTCGGCTAAAAAAAAGCCATATCAAAACACGTCGTTTGTGTATTTACTTCTAATATATATATATATATATAATATATATATATATATATATATATATATATATATATAACCACAAATCTAGCTTTAATAACATAAAATATATACACAACACCTTTCTTTCTTAACATGTCTGGGACAGCAAAAACAAATACGATAGAGAGCTTATCATAAAATGGGAAATGTTTTTTTTTATTTATCTCGCCGATATAGGACAGGTGATAGATTCTGCCCTATATGTTCCGAGGAAAATTTGGCAATCGCATGCTATGATAACACCAAAGAAATATTAAATCAAATCTTAGGGAAATGCATGCATAAGCGAACATGGCAACTCATCAACTGAATTTTTTCTAAATGTTTAAATTTTAAATGTAAACAAGATTTTTTTTAACGCAAATGTCAAACATGGATATTACCTGATATTTTAAAAAGAAAACTATTCTGCACACGTGTTTTTTTTTTTTTCATGTCAACAATCACGTTCAGAATTTAACAGCGTCTGTGTTTAATATTTCATGTTAACATTCACGTTCAGGATACAACAACATCGTGTTTGACATTCAAGTTTCGAAATGACGCAATAGCGTTCATTCACTGCGAAACTGTTTTTAACGGTTATAATTGCGTTATTCACTTCCGCAATTAGCTGTAATTAATTAATATCTTAATTCATTGGAATTAACCCTGAAAATCCTTATGCTGAAACTAGAGTAGGTTATTTCAATACACCCTTTAATAATATATATATATATATGATTATATACAAGTTTTGTTGAACTGTACAGACAATTCTTGTCGGACAAGTTTTTGGTTGATCCTTTCTAATTTTCGGACCATCTTTTTGGTGTCGGGGTGTAACTGGTGTAACAGTCCACCAAAGGTTTCGATACGAGTGCTTTCGGCAATACAGGAAACCATGCCATCGTTTCCTACCTGATGATGACAAACTGTATTGCCGAAAGCTCTCGTTTTGAAACCTTTCATGGACTGTTACACCAATTACACCCCGACACCAAAGAGGTGGCCCGAAAATTAGAAAGGATCAAACAAAAACTTGTCCGACAAGAATTGTCTGTACAGTTCAACGAAACTTGTATAAAAGAAAAAATGCTGCTAAAATACACTTATTTTATATATATTATATATATATAATATATATATATATATATATATAATATTATAGGTCAATTTCTTAAGTGGATTTTAAAAGGTTTGAATTACGAGATTTTCTTCTTCTAGACTGATTGTCTAACCAAGGTCAAATGGCCCAGTCTGCCATACCCATAGCTTAAGGGAGAATAGTTGGATTCATACCTTTCTCAAAGTATTAGCTCTATATGAAATGCAAATAGCCTTATCCAGGATTTGATATCGTCTCGCCCAGCCCATTTCCTACAACACACGCCTCCACATCAATATATATACGTAAAAGGTATTTATATATATGTACTTATTTTGTGCTTCTAATTCATTTCTTTGGTTACACAGTTTGCTGAAAAATAATACTAAATAATATGAATTTTTATTCCATAAGTTTGTTTGTGATACGCCTGTGATACTAAACATAGCTAGGGTAGCATCGTCAGTTATGTTATTATTAACTTTGTCATTGGGGATTTCGGGTCTTTCAACATAACCATCTCCGTTCAGTTAGACCCCATTAGAGATGATCAAACCCTAATGTGCTACCCGTTTGTCCAACGCTAACAGAACAAAAGGCCAACGAAGTCTTCGGGTTCTGTACATCTGGTTGGTTAATGCTAAAGCCAATCAGCGTTCAGAGTAGGTGTTAAAAACCGCTTAACCTGGCTCCGACATAATTTAACCCAATGCGCCACCCGTGTCTTGTTCAAACGTTAACAGAAAAAAAAACTTGCTTAAATGTAGTTTTGCCCAAACGCATAGCTCGCTTTGTACATTTGATTGCGTTAACTTACTAAAGCCAATCCAGCGTTACAGAGTAGGTGTTGAAAAACAGGTTTCACAGTGGCTAGACATTTTTAAAATAATCCATTGGTATGGCTGGGCCTACCGGTAAGTGACTATTTATTTATAAAGAATAAATAAACAAAGACAATTAAGTATCTGGGGCAAAAAAAACTCTGATTAAAAATTCGTAATTTCTTAAGCACACACATATTAAGATATGTCCAATAATTAAAAGAAGGAAAATATTTCCTATAAAAAGTATTTTTATAACTATACCGACTAAAATAAATTAGTTATTCTATCTACAGACAAACGTAATATGTGGCCGGATTAAACTTTACAATTAGATATTTAAAAGAAAACTTAAACGTGTAATCTCAATATTCTCGGGTACGATTTACATGGAGAAGAGAAAAACTGCATCTAGTGATGAAGTTCGAATTCTGGAGCTCTTAGGAGGGTGGAATAACCTCTTCCTTGCTATTATTCCCAGGTCAAATCTTACCCGAGTGGTAGTACTTGTTAGGGCCCGAGTTTTAAAAAAAAATCGAAACCCAAGAATGAAAAAAAAGATCTTTGGCCATAATTTAACCCAATGCGCCACCGTGTCTTGTTCAACGTTAACAGAAAAAAACTTGCTTTAAATGTAGTTTGGCCAACGCATAGCTCGCTTTGTACATTTGATTGGTTAATGCTAAAGCCATCAGCGTTCAGCAGTAGGTGTTAAAAAACAGCTTCACGTGGCTCAGATATTTTTAAATAATTCATTGTCATGCCTGGGGCGACCGGTAAGTAGAACATTTTTTTTACGATAGATAAATAAACAAAGACAGTTAAATTACTCTGGGGCAAAAAAAAAAACACTGATTGAAAATACGTAATTATCTAAAGCAACACCAGATTAAGATAGCTATCCAATAATTAAAAAGGGAAAATATTCCTGATAAAAGGTATGTTTTAAATACAACCGACTAAAAGTAATCGGTTAATTTATCTACAGACACACGTATATGTGACCGGATTAAACTATACAATTCATATTTAAATAAAAAAATTAAACGGTAATCTTAAACTGTCATATTCTTTGAGGAATTTGAATAACATTCTGATTTCTTTAGTTTTAGAATAGAACTAGAAGCGGCTAACCGGCGCTAGACTGGGTAAGAGAGGCGGATAGCTTGTCCTCATAGATTCCATTATTGTTGAATCGTGAGTTTGATCCTCACAGGATGCCCCATTAATATCTCTATGTAAAAAGAGCGTTGCATTGATCCTGACAATGTGAAAAGAAAAATTAATCTCCTATTTAAATACTAAATGCACAATTTCTATTATTTTTGCTCAAAAACCAAGCTCTGGCGATATTCAATCGTTATGTATATTTACTGTGATATAAGAAAAACAAATGAAACTCCTCTTCCTCGGGCTAGGAAAAGAAATGGCGCCCGAAGGTCTGTACTCTTATAAAAGAGTACAGACCGGAGTGAGGTGGTTTGTGGGAGAGGAGTGGAGAAATAAATGAGCGAATTTCTTGCAGTCGTTCAGGGAACGAGGGGTGATTTTTGCGACCAGTACCGCTCGACTCGAGGTGATGCGCTATGGCAAACACAATATTTTGTTGAAGTAGAGAGATTCCTAGCAGTTTTAGAGATATTTTCTACATTTTCGTTTGTTCGGTCTAATTCGATTTGTATTTTCGAAAGTTTACTTCCAGACCATCTATCAACACTTACCACACAAACTGCCCTCCTTATATATATGGATACATTCTTCTTTTAAAAAAAATGTGCTAGCGCTGCTAAAGGGTAATTACCGACTGTACATTTTCCGACTCTCAGTTTACACAGTTTAACTGGAACTATACATTCTTATTTTTACTAATGCTGACTTGCAAAAAATTCACTTAGGCTTCTGTTATCTTTTAGACAATCCTGTCATTGAGGTATTGTCTTGAATCAATAATCCGTTTGCTTTACTATCCAATCACTGTATCCTTTCTGATTTATTAATGGTTTCATACAAAGTGGCATCTCTATCAGCAAGAATTCTTTCCAAATTATCAAATGAATAAACAGCTTCTGTAACCCGCCCCCCCCACCATCCCAATGATCCATTGCTAGTGCGTATGTTGGCTAAATGATAAATTACTCACACCACATCATCACTGAATTGTTCATCCAATTACGCTGACCATTTCCGGACAGTCAATCTTAAATATTCCTTCCCTCTCAAAGCCCGGGGAATGTCCATAATTTCGCAGATTATAAATGACGTAGACCTGGCACTTAGCTTATACAGAGAGCAATATCAAGGCATTACGCTTATTCATACGGAATTGGTCTACATTCAATATGTAGATATCATCATCATCATCATCATCATCATCATGTCGCGCTGTCAGCACGGATATCCATGACAATCTCTCTCCATCCGTCCCTATCGCTCATCATTCTCGGGAGGTCCTCTATGCAGCATCCTGTATCCGTATAGAGCTGATCAATGAACGTCTTTGTAGGTCGGCCCACACTGTCATGTCCATGTGCTGGCTTCCACAGGAGGACGTTGCTTATGAGTTCGTCATTGCTTCTCCAGCAGTGTCCCGCGTGTCTTGTCCGTCTAACTCGGATGGTTTGGGTGATATGTGGCAGGTGACCGTACAGCTGTTTTCTCGTAGGGTGTTGTTTCCACGTCTTGTTCAGGATCACCCGCAGCATTCTTGTGCAGCCCCCATCTAGTTTATTCTCTAGTCGCTTAGTTAGGTGGTGCAGCCATACAGCAGCACTGAACTGAAGAACTGTCTCTTTAACTTGTCTGTGAGATTGGATTTCCATATGACCGATAATTTATTTATAGCGGCCCATGCCTTTCCTATACGTGCATTAACGTCGGTGGAGGAGATGTTACTGCCTAAGTATCTAAATTGTTCTACCGAGTTTAGGATGGTGGAGATGTCTAAAACTGAGTTCATGTCTTTCAAAAACAAAAGATACATCACTGTTTATGTAGATATAGTCAAACATATCTAACCTGGTTTCGATCGGGAGTCCAGTGAGTTTCGGCCGCTTGATCTTACAAGATAACATCGTTGATCCCAGGGGGAGGGGTGCATCTCCCCAGGCAACACCTGCCCCCTTGATTTAAAGGGACAGGGCTAGGTTTATTGGCCCAGTGCCTGAGGGGGAAAATGCCGATGGGATCAACGCATTTTTTGTGCCAACCAGCCATGAGCTTCGGCTTGTCGGTAGGCCCCCATAAAAATGTCTTTGTGTCACAATCTCATAAGTGAGATGAGAGGCAAATACCCCTATCGGATTTCTGAATTAGTAAAATGTAACAATTGATTGATTGATTGATTGATTGATAGATTTTAACGGCATGCAACCAGTCTGGGGTTAATTTATGCCTATAGGTTAGGGAATTGGGATCAATGGACGTTCATATTTACATTTCTTGGGTAGTTCTTTCTTGAGGAGATTTTTTGTGGGGGTTGCGTTCTTGTTTTTGCATAAAGTCTAATCAAATACGAATATTTAGACCAGGTTACCTTTAAGCACCCCAGGGGCGACCTGGATTCAGGGGACATGTTTCGCTTTGCACCGTCAACATCCGGTTGTTTGTTACAATACGATTTTTAGATGCATTTTTTTTTTAATTATAAAACTAACCTCTAAATCTAACCCTAACAAACAGCCGGATGTCGACGCTGCAAAGCGAGACATGTCCTTTTGAATCCAGGTCACCCCTGGGGTGCCTAAAGGTAACTTGGTCCGAATATTTTAAATATCTACTTGATAAGATAAATGTGACACTAATATTGATACAAGATCGTGGTATAGAGAGAGAAAGTAGAGTCAGAGAGAAGAGAGAAGGAGAGAGAGAAGAGAGAGAGAGGAGAGAGGCGGGACAGAGGAGAGGAGAGAGAGAGAGAGGGGAGGAGAGAGGAGAAGAGCAGAGAGAGAGAGAGGAGAGAGAGGGACAGAGAGAGGAGAGAGAGAAGAGTCAGAGAGGAGAGAGAGGAGAAGAGAAAGAGTCAGAGAGAGAGAGAAGAGACACTAGAGAGAGAGTGAGTGAGGGGAAGAAGAAGAGTCAGAAGAGAGAAGAGTCAGAGAAGAGAGAGAGAGAGGAGAGATAGACGAGTCAGAAAGAGAGAGGAGAAGAGTCAGAAGAGAGAGAGGGAGAGAGAGAGAGTGAGAAGAGTCAGAGACTCTCTCTCTCTCTCTCTCTCTTCTCTCTCTTCCCTCCCTCTCGCTTCTCTAAACTATTTTTTCTCTTCCCCTCTCTCTCTCTCTGGCTCTTCTCTCTCCCCCTCTCTCTATATATATCGATCTTGTACCAAACTTAACTAACGTTAGTAAATTACTTGGACCATATTACCTTTAGGCATCCCTTTCTGATCTCGATTAAGAAAGGACATGTTTTTCATTTACACCGTCAATATCCGGTTGTTTGTTAAGGGTTAGGGTTAGGGGTTAGGATTAGCGGTTGGTTTTATAATTTTTTTTTTAATCTAAAAATCTGTTGAAACAACCGAATATTGACGGTGTAAATGAAAAACATGTCCTTTCTTAATCGAGATCAAAAAGGGGTGCCTAAAGGTCATATGGTCCAAAAAATAGTACCAAACTTAACTAACGTTAATAAATTACTGGGACCATATTACCTTTAGGCACCCATTTTTGATCTCGATTAAGAAAGGACATGTTTTTCATTTATACCGTCAATATCCGGTTGTTTGTAAGGGGTTAGGGTTAGGGGTTAGTTTTATAAATTTAAAAAAATCTAAAAATCGTCTGTTAAAACAACCGGATATTGACGGTGTAAATGAAAAACATGTCCTTTCTTAATCGAGATCAAAAAGGGGTGCCTAAAGTTCATATGGTCTAATTACTGGCATATTTCTCCATTTCTATATCCTAGTTATTCAGCGAGCAAACGTTGATTTAATTCTGTGCTTGATTTGACCCATTTATTCTATTGTACACGGAAATAAATGAAATGTAAGCTTTGCAGTCTGATGATTCAATAATCGAATCCATCTATCAACCACCCTCTCCCTTCTCTCTGTCTCTCTCTCTCTCTCTGTCTTCTCTCTGTCTCTCTCTCTCTCACTCCTCTCTCTCTCTCTCCCTCTCTCTCACTCGCTCTCTCCACTCGCTCTTCTCTCTCTCTCTCTCTCTCTAACGGTCTGTCTGTCTGTCTCTCTCTCTCTCTCTCTCTCTCTCTAACGGTCTGTCTGTCTGTTGTCTGTTATCTCTCTGTCTCTCTAACGGTCTCTCTCTTCTCTTCTCTCTCTCTCTCTCTCTCTCTAACGATCTGTCTGTCTATCTGTCTGTTCTCTCTCTTCTCTCTAACGGTCTCTCTCTCTCTCTCTCTCTCTAACTCTGTGTCTGTCTGTCTCTCTCTCTCTCTCCCTCTCTCTCTAACGGTCTCTCTCTCTCTCTCTCTTCTCTCTCTCTCTCTCTCTCTCTCTAACGTCTGTCTGTCTCTCTGTCTCTCTCTCTCTCTCTCTCTCTGTTCTCGTCTGTCTCTCTCTCTCTCTCCCTCTCTCTCTAACGGTTCCTCTCTCTCTCTCTCTCTCTTTCTAACGGTCTGTCTGTCTGTCTGTCTCTCTCTCTTCTAACGTATCTCTCTCTCTCTCTCTCTCTCTCTCTCTCTCTCTCTCTCTTTTCTAACGGTCTGTCTGTCTGTCTGTCTGTCTCTCTCTAACGGGTATCTCTCTCTTCTCTCTCTCTCTCTCTCTCTCTACGGTCTCTCTCTTCTCTCTTCTCTCTCTCTCTCTCTCTCTCCTCTCCTCTCTAACGTCTGTTCTGTCTGTCTGTCTGTCTCTCTAACGTCTGTCTCTGTCTCTCTCTCTCTCTCTTTTCCTCTCTCTCTTCTCCTCTCTCTCTCTCTCTCTCTCTCTCTCTCTCTCTCTCTCTCTCTCTCTCTCGCCCTCTCTCTCAAATCGTTTGTCTATCAATCCATAAAACGATAAATCAATCAATCTCATTTTTTGCCTAGCAGAGGCATCAATACTTATCACGCAACCGATCAATCGATATATATCTATATCTCATTCTCTTTATATCTATCTACTCTCGTCTCAAATAATACCTGATCACATCTAAATTAATCACTTCATATCTATCTATCTATCTATCTATCTATCTATATATATATATATCTATTAGTTTCAGGCGTCATTTGAAAAATAGAACAGTTAATTTTCTGCCTTCAGTACTAATACCCCTCTCTCTCTCTCTCTCTCTCTCTTCTCTCTCTCTTCTCTCTCTCTCTCTCTCTCTCTCTCATTACACACACACACACTCACTCCCACTCTCTCTCTCTCTCTTCTCTATTTATATATATATATATATATATATATATATATATTCATTTGCATGGGAACAAGTCTGCTACCATTTCCATGCAAATGAATAAATAAATATATCTATTATTATGGACTCTCTCGTCGTTTTTCGACGCATGAGTGTTCATCCAATGAACAACCAGCACAGTGATTTGTTTATAGTGGTGAAGGCTTGTGTTGGACCATCCACACATTTTGGCACAGTCGATAGGAAAGAATTGGTGCATCAAGGGTTGCCACAACCCCAATCAACGATCGACCTCAGGAATTTTGAATTCAGAGTGATCCCTCATTTAGACTGGTTACATACCCAAGGCTGAAGGGCCCAGTCTGCCCTACTATTTAACCCATAGCTGAATTCATACCTTTCCCAAGGGTGTTGCTATGTGAAATGGCAACGGCTTCGTCTAGGAATTAAACGCGAATCGACGAGTCTATTTTCCACGACTCTAACCACTAGCCCACATGGCTCACTACTAAACTCTTCAATTGTAATAGTGCCAACCATACACATTGATATATATATATATATATATATATATATATATATATATATATATATATTACAGATCACTGTCGCCCCTCACAATTCTACAACCCCACTACTAGAATCTTTCCTCTCATGAGCCCTCAAGTGACTCATCAATCCCGGTGCAGATCCAAAAAGTTTGATGCAAATCTGACATAAGAAGGACGTCCTTCCCAGTGAATTGAATGGGTCAGATGGTAAAATGTGATGCGTGTACACCACTATATCGCTCTTAAGACAACAGGCCGACTTACAGATTGAACAAGACAGGTTGTTTGTTCCTATATATATATATATATATATGTGTGTGTGGGTGTGTGTGTGTGTGTATATGTATGTATGTATGTATGTATGTATATTAATAAGTCATTCACAGACACGTGTTCAGCGTTTCACGCCTCTTCAGTGTGTCTAGACACAACAACTATCCTTGGCTAGGGTCAAACTCCGACAGACTGTTTTCCAGCCTTATTTCTTATCTCCTCGGCCACTGATAGCTGCTGGTTTGTAAACTATTAAATACATAGGTTTGTTTATATATTTTTCGGTCACAGAGAGATCTAGTTTGTGAACAAACGATCATTGCTTATATGCTTAGTAGTGAAAGTTCATTTAAATCCCTCCTTAGTGAGCTCATACCGAATTTATGGGAGCATTTGCGGATTAATGCTGAACTTTAGATTCTAACTGGTTTTTATTGTTCATCAATAGTATATCTAAAAATTATATGGTATTGTTAGTTTCTAGTTCGTAAGTAAAATTTATGGTATGTTCAAATTTTCAGGTTTACTTACGGACTAACTGTTGTATACCCTTTCTTACTTCTTATTCTGGTCGTATTTTCTTCTTGGCCGCTTTTGCTATTTCTTCATCTATCTTGGTCTGGTCTCTCTTCTAAGGTCTGGCACTTTCTTGGGACTTCGGGTCTGGTTTCTGTTTAAGTGATTTCTCCTTATCAGAAGCCCTGTGTCATTGTTAGTTTTAGTAATAAACACAAGACTTTTTGATTTACTTTGATGTTACTTTATTCTCAATCCCAACCCAGACATTTGCGCAGTTGACTTACATCTTACGAGCTCGGCTCCTACTTGCTAACTGACTGAAACTTACTTACTATCTAAACCGAAAGAGAGGGTCCTCTCTACCGGTTTCTCACGGTATCCACTGGAAGGTTAGGACTGAGATCAAGCCTTGTCCAATCCTTCAAGGCTGTGGGCTGTAGCTATTATAACGGCCATTTTCATTTCTA
>CM042164.1:592573-635073 GCA_023376005.1 Doryteuthis pealeii | reverse complement strand
AGGACAAAAGGAAAGATGTTAAGTGTATAGTGAATGTGTGAATATTCACTATATAAAAATTAACGGTTAATAACATCATATTCACACATTGTATGGGCTGGGCACAAGGCCTCGTTTTAACGTGTGCCCACCCACAAGCAGAAGCACATGGATGGGAATTGACACGTAATAGAGTGGTTGTCTCATATCATAGATTAATTACACATGGTTAGGTGCATCTTCCAGATATATTTTTTTATTTGGTATCTATCTATCTATCTATGTTTTGGTTTGGTTTGGTTTGTTTTACGGCATATCAACCTCAATGGGTCATTTAATGCCGATAAAGTTTTGAAATAAATCAATTCTAAATGGATAATACAATTTTTTTATAAATACATTTTCTATTTAACCCATAGATGGGACCCTAACAGGTACTACCACTCCGGGTCAGAGTGGACCAGGGAAGAATGGTGATGAAGGGGTGCTCCACATTCCTCAAACCTCCAAAAACTGGAACCTCACCATCAGATAGAGTTTAACGTAATTCCCAGGACATAGACCCGCAGCCACCGCCTTCTAGCACCCATATGATAAAAAGGGTTGGGGCCTGCCATAAGGGCAATAGGGTTGGGAAAATCATATAGGTGCTAGGGCTTGACGTGACCAGCCGATTGATCGGAGGGGCCTCTCCGACCGCCCGTCTAGCCCAAGATAGGACCAAAGTGGAGTATTGCATGTCATGAACTGCTCATCCACCTGGGCTCTATCCTTAAGCACTATCTATGTTTGAACTTCCTGCCTTTTTTCTTCTTACTCTTCACAACCTAATTTACGCTTTATGTATTCTAACCAAAAATTAGGAACCCATACTAAAAATATAGTATATGTGAAAGTAAAAGTTGAGTTGGCAAGGCCGGTATTGAGCCAAGAACCTTGATGTTCCTAGCCGTACACTCTACCGACTGAACTAAACTGTTCCTGAAAACTAGGAACCCATACTAAAAATATAGTATATGTGGAAGTAAAAGCAGTACATTTAGATGTGAAAACACGACAAAATTTCTAATTGAATGTTTGAAAAATTGAATCCAACATCTTCTAGACGATCCCATTAGCTTGGATGATTAAAAATATCGTAAGAAAATGAAAGATTTACAAAAAAATATGCTTACTGATAGATTTTCATATAAGATTAATTAAGTTGAACACCAGGTTTTAGGTAAATGCAATTTTCCTATTTAGTTCTTGTTTTTTTTTGTTTGTTTTTTTTCGACTCTATTCATCTAAACGTAACTGTATATTCATTTAATGTTTAATGTTATTTTTTTGTTTGCTTTGATATAATGTAACATAACAAAAGTTGAAAAATAAAGATCTTGATAACAAAATTCTATCGGAATTACACTTCGAAATAATCTCACGTTGGCAACATTATTAGGGGGCCGTCGGTTTAGCTCAGTCGGTAGAGCGTTCAGCTAGAAGCCATAAGGTTCGATACCGGCCCTCGCGACTCAGCGTATGAGTAGCATAGGGAACTGAGCGGGAAAGTAAGGAGCTGATGGTAGGTGTGGTGCCACCTCAGACGCAAAAACAATCTCCTTGGTCTAGCGCTAGTGAAAAGGGGATAGACGCCCTCGCTGATTGGCTGAACCGACTTTAGGCCACTCCAACCACTTTACTTATTAGGGGGCCGTCGATAATTAAGGTTCGAAAAAGGATAAGTTTTAGTAAAAAATCGTCGTCGTCGGGGTGGTCTAAAGTCGGTATAAGCTAGACAGTAAAGGAGTCTATGCTCTTTTCTCTAGCGCTAGACCAAGGAGATTGCTTTCTAGCGTCTGGGGTTGGAGCGCCACACTTACCATCACTTCGTCACTTTACCGCAAGGATCGCTTGCTACTCATACGCTGAGTTGGCCAGGGCCGGTATCGAACCAGGAACCTTGAGGTTCCCAGCCGAACACTCTACCGACTAAGATAAACTGGCCCTTCTAATAATTAGTAAAAATAAATTGTGATTAAAGAAGAAGGAAAGTAATGTTTTGAAAAATATTTGAAAGAAAGAATTTACTTGGAATGTGTTTGTTTAGAATGTGTGTTGAAATTCCATCAGAGATTTGCTGCGGTTAAATATATATATATATATATATATATATATATATATATATATATATATTATAAACCCGAGCAGAGGAATGTCGGATCGTTTTGGAAAAAACAGTGTAGAAATTTGACAATATACAATTATAAAAGATGGGCTGAATAGTCGAAAGAGGGAGAGAACTAGCTGAAAACAAGAGGTGAACGAATACCCGACCATGAAAGGGCTACACTATGAAGCCGCCTAAATATTAGCCTGTCGAAAATAGAACGACATCTCTTTCTCTTTGTTATCTGCTCCTAAGCCTCCAGTGATAGGTGAATGACAAGCTTAGCATATTTTATCTAAGTGACTCTGTCATTGGGACCTTCTTTCTAACACTCTCTGCGTCGCCGACTGCTAGAAATTATCACAGCCAAAAAAAAATAACATTTGTTGAAAGAAATTGCAGGCTTGTTGTAAATCGGTCAAAGGGGTTACCACGGAAGGAGTTCAAGGGACGTTTCGCGCAGAATGAAATGAACCCAGACTTAAGAAGATGAACAACCCGTAACCTAACAGTCATTCGGTGAAGGTAGTCAATCGATACAAGCGATGTCATCCGGATTTTCTCGGGAGAAAAAAAAGGAAAACTGTACAAAAATTAGAGAGACTAAAATACCAAATGCACAGAATTATTTTGGTTGGTTGGTTGGGTGGTTGGTTTTTACGGCATGTCAATCCTTGGGTTATTTTATGCCGAAGACGTTTTGTTTGATTCATTCTTGTTGTTTATTCCTTTTTTAAAAACTATCTTGTATTTACCTAGGATATGACACAAGGTCAATTTTTAAGTGGAGTAAAGCTAGTTTAAATTCAGAGTTTTCCTTCTCCTAAATTGGTTTCTTATCCAAATCTAAAAAGCCCAGTCTAAAAATTTTTTTATTCGCGATCCAGAATAATAGGTCTTCAATTTATTGTATAAAAATCTATCATTACTAAAGCTATCTTACTAAAGCTGAGTTAATCAACTTTTGTTTCCTAAAGACTTTTTTAGCCTTTTATTCTATTCATTCTTGTTGGGTATTCAATTTTCTTCAAACTGTTACAATGTCATAAATTGTTGGCAGATCCTGTAGCGAGAATAAGGGCTGTTAACTTTGAATTCAAGGGAACCAGTCGAAATTTACCAGTGACTGTTGGTAATCTCTTGACCCCTAGAGGCGTGAATCTCACGCGCCATGAGAAGCACGTGATTAGTTTTAGTTTTGAGATTTACCGGACTTTGAAGCAGAGTAGTGTGCTGAGGTCGAGACGTGCCGAGGTCCGCGTGGAAAATCATGGGCTAGATAAAAAAAAAAGCTTGATCAAGCAACCAAAATGTTTTGTTAATTCATTTAATTGCAATGGCCAAAATCAGCCCCAAAGAATCCCTTAGTTAGAAGAATCAGTCAGCAACTAGACAACAAGATGGTAGAGATGGTAGAAGAATCAGCAAGATCCAGAGTAACTAGAGAAATGAAGTGATAAAGTAAGACCATCTCCTCTCCAAGTAAGTCTCTAATCTGTCCCTCTAAACTCTCTCGGTACTCTCTCTATCATCCGAGAACTCTCTCTGAGATCTCACTCTCACCAATTATATACCCGATATCAATGTAGTATTACCACAAAACTCAATTTTTTAAGCACAGTTTTTGTAAACTCTATGTAATCAATAGATGGGACCCGAACAGGCACTAAGACTTCGTGTCAGGTTGGACCAGGGAGTAATGGCAATGAAGGGGTACACCACTCTCCCAAGGCTCCGAAATTGGAACCTCACCACTAGATGCAGTTAAACGTCATACCTAGGACACTAAGACCCTCAACCATTTATTTCTAGCACATATATGGTAAAAAAAAGAATGGGGGTATGCCATAAGAGTAATAGGGTCGGGACAATCATATAGGAACTAGGGCTTGATGAGACCATCCTCGCCCAGATAAGGGTGAAAGTGGGGTGCTGCATGTCATGGTATGCACAGACACCAGTATTCCGTCCTTAAGCATCACGGATTACCACCACAGCAAACAGATGGTGTCATTACGGGTTGTCTTACCCCGATGCAAAAGTGCAATCGGTGTATTCTGTAGGCTCATACAAGTCGAATTCGCAATTGGAGTTTAAAAAACATACAAAAAATTTTTTTTAAATACATACTATGAAGTTATTTCATTTATTAAACGAATGCAGAACTGACGTTACAAAGAAAAAAACACATTTAAACGTTTTATTTTGACGTAAATAAAATGTTAAAAATACATTTATATAATGAATTATAAGAAATGCATTTATATAATGAATTAGAAAAATGAATTTATACACTGTATTTGAAATAATACATTTATATAATGTATTAGAAAAATGCATTATAATAAATTACATCTCTATTAATAGTAGAGATTCGCTTCCATTTTTGTCTGTAACAAAAATTACGTCACTGTTTACGTCACATTACCCCAAATCGTCATAACATAGAATGAATACACTCAAAATTTAAACATGCAACATTAGACAGTCCTCATTGTTTTTTAAAACAAGTTTTAATAAATACATGATTGGTATTATATATCTATATATAGTTTGTTTTATTTTAATACACATTTAAAGTTTACATTTCAAATTGTTTTATTTTTTAATCCTTTAATGAATTTGATGATTTACTTACTTCGGTACAAACTCACTGACATTGAATTTTTTACTCCCACCCCTCAAGCAATATGCTTCAAAAATCTATTTTTACATCGCCTGGAGTGCGTTTTTTTATTTTGTATTAGTTTATATAATGTATTAGGAAAATGCATTTATATAAAGTATTAGAATAAATACATTTATTTAATGTATTATACAAATGCATTTATATAATGTATTAGAAATAATACATTTATATAATTTGTTAGAAAAATGTATTTATATAATGTATTAGAAAAAATATATTTATTTAATGTATTAGATAAATCATATTTATATAATGTATTAGAAAAATGCATTTATATAATGTATTAGAAATAATACATTTATATAATGTGTTAGAAAAATGTATTTATATAATGTATTAGAAAAAATATATTTATCTAATGTATTAGATAAATCATATTTATATAATGTATTAGAAAAATGCATTTATATAATGTATTAGAAAAATATATTTATTAATGTATTAGATAAATTACATTTATTAATGTATTAGAAAAATGCATTTATATAATGTATTAGAAATAATACATTTATATAATTTGTTAGAAAATGTATTTATATAATGTATTAGAAAAAATATATTTATTTAATGTATTAGATAAATTACATTATATAATGTATTAAAAAATGCATTTATATAATGTATTAGAAATAATACATTTATATAATGTGTTAGAAAAATGTATTTATATAATGTATTAGAAAAATATATTTATCTAACGTATTAGATAAATCATATTTATATAATGTATTAGAAAATGCATTTATATAATGTATTAGAAAAAAAACATTTATTTAATGTATCAGAAAAATGCATTTATATAATGTATTAGAAATAATACATTTATATAATGTGTTAGAAAAATGTATTTATATTATGTATTAGAAAAATATATTTATTTAATGTATTAGATAAATTACATTTATATAATGTATTAGAAAAATGCATTTATATAATGTTTTAGAAATAATACATTTATATAATGTGTTAGAAAAATGTATTTATATAATGTATTAGAAAACATATATTTATTTAATGTATTAGATAAATCATATCTATATTATATATTAGAAAAATGCATTTATATAATGTATTAGAAAAAAATGAAAAGAATTAAAAAATACATGCTATAAGTAATTTCATTTATTAAACGAATGCAGAACTGATGTTACAAAGAAAAACACATTTAAACGTTTTATTTTGACGTAAATAGAATATTAAAAATGTATTTATATAAATGCGCAGGTGGATTACACTGAGAAATAAAAACAAAAGAAAGAAAAGAATATTTAAAAAAAAAACAACGACTTTTGTCTGCTATCCAGACGAATGAAATTGTATTAGATTAAACTGAGTACGCTAATTCTGAATCAAGACTTGTCTTGGTGCATCAGCTTTTTCAGATATGCACAATTGCACATAAATGTTCAATAATAGAAAGCATATTTATGTTCAAGGTGAATAGATTAATAGTATCTCAGTAATGCAAATGAAAAGTGCATGTGAGACGATGGATATCAGCGAGGAAAATGGAACCGACGAGCCGAATTCAAATTTTCACCTAAGCGATTTGTGTTTAATAATACTCATCGGGAGGACAGAAATAGATTGACTGATATTAACGGTACTAGCAAATATATGCACCCTCCGGGTGCAGGTATTTAAGTTTTAATG
The DNA here is from genome assembly GCA_023376005.1 of Doryteuthis pealeii. Lineage (NCBI taxonomy): Eukaryota > Metazoa > Mollusca > Cephalopoda > Myopsida > Loliginidae > Doryteuthis > Doryteuthis pealeii. Next base: position 628,603 of record CM042164.1, on the reverse strand, counting down.
TAATAAAATATGTTAACTTAGAAAGGCTAATGAAACTAAATAAGATGCCGATAAAAAAGACTTGAAACAGAAGTGGAACAACTAAAACTTGCCTTTTCTTCACTCCCGTCTTTCATTGGTAAATTTTCATAATTTAACTATTTAGTTAAATTAGGAAGTAAAGAATAGAATTACTGTTAATATTGTTAATGGATTTTTTAAAGATTTATTGGTGAAATTTTTGCTCATATTCATTAAGATAAAACCAAACAATTAGAAATCAATAATACTAAGCACATATTTATTAAAATCAAATTTTTAATATTAATATGCAAATTAGCCGTTCCATTCACACTGTAAACCGCTATTTTTTGTATATATAAATACAATTGCATGTTATTAGTATGTAGATATGGTCAACAGTATTAATAATGTAAAACAATTTTATTAATAATTGAGGATTAAATATAAATAAAATCATGGAGAATATGATGTAAATAACTATGTGAATTGTGACTCGATTAGTAATATAGTTTCGGTTACAGACAGAAAAACCCACAATCTCCATTATAATAAGATGTTAACATGTCTAGGGGCATTTTATCCCTAGAGGTTAGGAAATTGTAATTATAGATGGGACCCTGATAGGGTTAAAATGTACCTGGGAGTAATGAAGGAGTACTACGCACTTCCTAGATCTCAATAATAAGAAACTTACCATCAGTTGCAGTTTAATACATGTTGTATTATTTTTTGGTATATAAGCTAATATACACCACTTAAATTTATAGACTAAGCGAGGTCACGTGGTTTAAACCTCAGCCAATCTACAGCCCGATTGCGTGGTTGGTTGATTACTTAATTATTGATACTGAGAGACGTCCATTTGCAATCATTGACGAAGGACTTTCAATAGTGAGGAGCACCAAGGAACAACCAAAGGATTCTTTACCAAGAATTTCCGCTGGACAAACGCTCTTGTTTGAAGCCTACAGGATGGCCCATAAAAGCATAACAATACCATACCCACAAAAAGCAGAAAATGGCCGACTGCTCTGCCTGACGTCCAACTGCAAACTGGGGACTCTGAAAAAGGTCCCACGTGACTTCACATATTTGGCGGCTTCTGTAATTTTCCATAGAAGGACCCAGCCATGGAATGAAAGGGGTCATCCCCTCAGAATTACAGGGGATTGACAATAATCTTATGCAACCACATAGATTATGTAACAATAACTGTCACTCAGAACTTTATTAACTCAACGCCTATATCCACTACGCTATGTGCCTAATTGTTTATTTGTCTTGCTTTTTTTTTTCAAGATTGAAGGACATCTGATTATATTTTGAATTAATATTTCAGATTTTGTTTACTCTCGTGTAAAAGTGGTCCAGTATATCCCTCTGGTCCATTATCGCATTTCCGTTTGGAATAGGATCGGCTTCAAGCAATCGCTGTCGCTTGATATAATCCGCAAATTATCAAGTTTGAACACACATTCTATCGATTTTTTTATAAATGCGTAGGAAGTTATTCCTAAATATGGAGATGGGAAAAACAATTGACTAATGTATGTTCTGTTGGTTGCCTTGCTCAATTGTCGGTTGAGTTTGAGTTTTGTTTAATGGCATATCAACCTCTGTGGGTTATTTAATGCCAAAAAAGGTTATTTTGGATTTCAGTCTTTAAAGCAGTGGTTCTATGAAGATATTCGGTTATGTTTTGGTATATCATGTTGAAAAGGTTTCCTTTTTTTTAGAAAATTTAAAATGTTTTCAGGGTTTGTATTCTTAAAGATTTCCCACAGGTTTCTTGCTTGATAGTAATTAGTGCGGATATGTTTGAGGCTGTTACAATTTAGAAGGATATGCTTGGTTGTAAGTTGTACTTTGCATGTTGGGCACACTGGGGCATCCTCCCCTTTTAACAGGTACCATGGTACGTGTGTTATTCTTTATGAGTCATTCATTATGATTCTTATGAGTCATTCCTTATTATTCTTATAAGTCATTTCTTTTGATTCTTATGAGTCATTCTTATTGATTCTTATGAGTTATTCCATATTATTCTTATAAGTCATTTCTTATGATTCTTATGAGTTCATTATTCTTATGAGTCATTCCTTATTATTCTTATAAGTCATTTCTTTTGATTCTTATGAGTCATTTCTTATGATTCTTATGAGTTATTTCTTATAAGTCAATTTCTTATGATTCTTATGAGTCATTTCTTATGATTCTTATGAGTTATTCCATATTATTCTTATGAGTTATTCCTTATGATTCTTATGAGTCATTCCTTATGATTCTTATGAGTTATTCCTTATGATTCTTATGAGTCATTCCTTATTATTCTTATAAGTCATTTATTATGATTCTTATAAGTCATTTCTTATGATTCTTATGAGTCATTTCTTATGATTCTTATGAGTTATTCCATATTATTCTTATAAGTCATTTCTTATGATTCTTATGAGTCATTTCTTATTATTCTTATGAGTTATTCCTTATGATTCTTATGAGTCATTCCTTATTATTCTTATAAGTCATTCCTTATTATTCTTATAAGTCATTTCTTATGATTCTATGAGTCATTCCTTATATTCTTATGAGTTATTCTTATGATTCTTATGAGTCATTCCTTATTATTCTTATAAGTCATTTCTTTTGATTCTTATGAGTCATTCTTATGATTCTTATGTCTTATGAGTCATTCTTATGATTCTTATGAGTTATTCCATATTATTCTTATAAGTCATTTCTTATGATTCTTATGAGTCATTTCTTATGATTCTTATGAGTTATTCCTTATGATTCTTATGAGTAATATTATTCTTATAAGTCATTTCTTATGATTCTTATGAGTCATTTCTTATGATTCTTATGAGTTATTCCATTATTCTTATAAGTCATTTCTTATGATTCTTATGATCATTTCTTATGATTCTTATGAGTCATTTCTTATGATTCTTATGAGTTATTCCATATTATTCTTATAAGTCATTTCTTATGATTCTTATGAGTCATTCTTATGATTCTTATGAGTTATTCCTTATGATTCTTATGAGCCATTCCTTATTATTCTTATAAGTCATCATTTCTTAGATTCTTATGAGTCATTTCTTATGATTCATATGAGTTATTCCATATTATTCTTATAAGTCATTTCTTATGATTCTTATGAGTCATTTCTTATGATTCTTATGAGTCATTTCTTATGATTCTTATGAGTTATTCCATATTATTCTATAAGTCATTTCTTATGATTCTTATGAGTCATTTCTTATGATTCTTATGAGTTATTCCTTATGATTCTTATGAGCCATTCCTTTAATTCTTATAAGTCATTCCTTATTATTCTTATAAGTCATTTCTTATGATTCTTATGAGTCATTTCTTATGATTCATATGAGTTATTCCATATTATTCTTATAAGTCATTTCTTATGATTCTTATGAGTCATTCCTTATGATTCTTATGAGTTATTCCTTATGATTCTTATGAGTCATTCCTTATTATTCTTATAAGTCATTTCTTATGATTCTTATGAGTCATTTCTTATGATTCTTATGAGTCTTATTTCTTATGATTCTTATAAGTCATTCTTATGATTCTTATGAGTCATTTCTTATGATTCTTATGAGTCATTTCTTATGATTCTTATGAGTTATTCCTTATTATTCTTATAAGTCATTCCTTATTATTCTTATAAGTCATTTCTTATGATTCTTATGAGTCATTTCTTATGATTCATATGAGTTATTCCATATTATTCTTATAAGTCATTTCTTATGATTCTTATGAGTCATTTCTTATGATTCTTATGAGTCATTTCTTATGATTCTTATGAGTTATTCCATATTATTTCTTATAAGTCATTTCTTATGATTCTTATGAGTCATTTCTTATGATTCTTATGAGTTATTCCTTATGATTCTTATGAGCCATTCCTTATTATTCTTATAAGTCATTCCTTATTATCTTATAAGTCATTTCTTATGATTCTTATGAGTCATTTCTTATGATTCATATGAGTTATTCCATATTATTCTTATAAGTCATTTCTTATGATTCTTATGAGTCATTCCTTATGATTCTTATGAGTTATTCCTTATGAGTCATTCCTTATTATTCTTATAAGTCATTTCTTATGATTCTTATGAGTCATTTCTTATGATTCTTATGAGTTATTCCATATTATTCTTATAAGTCATTTCTTATGATTCTTATGAGTCATTTCTTATGATTCTTATGAGTCATTTCTTATGATTCATATGAGTTATTCCATATTATTCTTATAAGTCATTCTTATTCCTTATATTATTCTTATAAGTCATTCCTTATTATTCTTATGAGTCATTTTCTTATGATTCTTATGAGTCATTTCTTTATGATTCATATGAGTCATTTCTTATGATTCATATGAGTTATTCCATATTATTCTTATAAGTCATTTCTTATGATTCTTATGAGTCATTTCTTATGATTCTTATGAGTTATTCCTTATGATTCTTATGAGTCATTCCTTATTATTCTTATAAAGTCATTTCTTATGATTCTTATAAGTCATTCTTATGATTCTTATGAGTTATTCCATATTATTCTTATAAGTTCATTCTTATGATCTTATGAGTCATTCTCTATGAGTTATTCCTTATGATTCTTATGAGTCATTCTTATGATTCTTAAGTCATTTCTTATGATTCTTATGAGTTATTCCTTATGATTCTTATGAGTCATTCCTTATTATTCTTATAAGTCATTTCTTATGATTCTTATAAGTTATTCCTTATGATTCTTATGAGTTATTCCTTATGATGCTTATGAGTCATTCCTTATGATTCTTATGAGTCATTTCTTATGATTCTTATGAGTTATTCCTTATGATTGTTATGTGTCATTCCTTATTATTCTTATAAGTCATTTCTTATGATTCTTATATATTAGATTTCTTTAGAATTTCCTATTTGATAATTGGTGTTATATTTTGATTCTTTAAGTTCTACACATAGCTAGCTATGGTTGTTAAACTATTTTAGTTTAACTAGCAACAAAAAACACCCTCTGGGCGTTGTAAAACATACTTTTTGAAAGACATTGCCTGAGGGGGTGGGATTTAAAAATTCAATGTCAGAGGGTTTGTATCATAAGTAAGACGAATCCTCATATTTATTAAAGGAGTAAAAAAAAAAATAAATAAAACAATTTGAAATTGAAAACTGAAATTAATGAATGTTCGGGATACAATATCAGATAGAATTTTCTTTTAAAATTGATTTTACTAGCAACAGAAAACACCCTCTGGGCGTCGTAAAAATTAATTTTCGAAAGATATTGCCTGAGGGGGTGGGAGTTAACAATTCAATGTCAGAGGGTTTGTATCATAAGTAAGACAAATCCTCATGTTTATTAAAGGAGTAAAAAAAAAAAAAGAAAAGAATTTGAAATGAAAATTGAGCCCCGTCCCTCTCAAATAAAATGTTGCATGCATGTAATAATCAAACAATTATTTTGAATATTTTCCACATCAATTTTACACAAAATCGTAGGTATTTATTTATTTGTAAACTTTTTAGTTAACTTCTTGTTACTGTAAATGAAAGGACAATTTCTAAAATTGCTTACTCAAATTTTGGATGTATATATATATTTACCAACCCCTCCGCACGAGCAGGATGCGACACAAGGTCAATTTCTTAAGCGGAGTTTAACAGGTTTGAATTCAGAGTTTTCCTTCTCCTAGTCCGGTTGCCTAACCAAGGTTAAAGAGCTAAGTCTGTCCTACTATTTACCCATAGCTGGAGGGAGAGTAGGATTTATACATTTCCCAAGGGTATTAGCGCTAAGTTAAATGCAATCACCATGTCCAGGTTTTGAACTCGGGGCGACGAGTCCATTTCCCATGACTTTAACCATTACACCACGCGCTTCCTATTCCTTTGGATGTATATAGCATAAGAATATTGTGACGTAGAGCTATGACGTAGTTTTTTGTTACAGACAGAAATACAGACAATCTCCATTATTAATAAATATTTGAAAACGAGTGTTTATAAATTTGCAAACCAAATTTTAGATTTCCCTGTCCAGTGAAAACCATCTTTACACGATTATTTATCGTGTAAACCCTTTTAAAGGTTTTAGCTTTTAACTCAAATCAATTCTAATGTCTCAGATCAATAAAAACAAGCCGGCTCATTTACATACTTGCTCTATTTGTTCTTCACAAAAAAACACGTTTTCCTTCCCCATCTCTCTCTTCTCTCTCTCTCTCTCTCTCTCTCTTCTCTCTCTCTCTCTCTCTCTCTCTCTCTCTCTCGTTTTTACCATCTCTCTTCTTTTATCACCCTTGAACCCCCTTTTTCTCTCGTATTTATATCTCTTCTCTTTTATTAGATTTGATACTAATCTCTCTCTCTCTCTCTCTCTCTCTCTCTCTCTCTCTCTCTTCTCTCTCTCTCTCTCTTCCTCTCTCTCTCTCTCTCTCTATTTTATCCCTTTGCTCTTATCGTCTTTAATCTCTCTTTCTCTCCCCCCTCTCTCTCTCTCTCTCTCTATATATATATATATATATATATATATATATTTTATCCCTTTGCTCTTATCGTCTTTAATCTCTCTCTCTCTCCCCCCCTCTCTCTCTCTCTCTCTCTCTCTCTCTCTCTCCTCTCTCTCCTCTCTCGTTTGTATCATCTCTCTTCTTTTATCACCCTTGAACCCCCTTTTTTTCTCTCGTATTTATATCTCTTCTCTTTTTTAAATTTTATACTAATATCTCTCTCTCTCTCCCCTCTCTCTCTCTCTCTCTCTCTCTCTCTCTCTCTCTCTTCTCTCTTATCCCTTTGCTCTTATCGTCTTAATCTCTCTCTCTCTCTCTCGTCTCTCTCTCTCTCTCTCTCTCTCTCTCTCTCTCTCTCTCTTTTTTACCATCTCTCTTCTTTATCACCCTTGAACCCCCTTTTTCTCTCGTATTTATATCTCTTCTCTTTTTACAATAATCTCTCTCTATCTATCTATCTATCTATCTATCTATCTCCCTCTCTCGCCTCTCTCTCTCTCTCTCTCTCTCTCTCTCTCTCTCTCTCTCTCTCTCTCTCTCTCTCTCTTCAACTTATAGCTGCTTGATAATCCTTCCCCTACCATCCCACCCTCTCCAGGCAAATTAGTCATCTTTATTTAATGAGACAGTAGTTGATCACAGGGGGGAAAAAGAGATGATTGCCCATCAAGATAGTTACGTTTTCATCAAGGCGGATTTGAGATGCGTTGCCGTCCTTTGGTCAGCGCTGGCTTTTCTAGTCGCTGGAGTCCAGCTGTTGAGCCGGTGCAGCCGCCTCTGACGCTGCCGCAGCCGTTGACGCCGGCAAGCGATAGTGTAAAGCGGCGTATAAACTTCTGTTCTCTGCTATGATTTTAATCTTTCAGCTTTGGCCAAAAATAAATGCTAACTACAGACAATCCGAATTAGCTTTCGCTAAAAGTTGGCATGGGTCCGGGGGTGCTGGGGGAAAATCGTTGTAGCAGTTGCTGCTGACAACGGTGGGAGGGTATGTAAATGGACAACGATTGGTGATTTGGGGGTTAGTTGGAATTAAAATAAATCTACGTAGTGCCTGGCGTGGGTTTATGTAAGTGTTGAAAGGAGGGCAGATTTATGGGAAACTCAATGTTTAACTGTTTGCCTACTTTAAACCACTCACAGCATCCCTCTCACCACTGCGATCCGAGTGTAAGCCACTGGCAATCGTTCTCGCAAGTGTCTCTTGTTTACACTGAGAATTATACAAGGTGTGTCAAAAACTTATCGAGATTTTAGGTACCTTTTGTTTTCTGATATTTATTCACAAATTAATATATTAGGATAACTACATCTTATTATAATGAAGATTGTGTGTTTGTCTGTCTGTAACCGAAACTAAATCACTATTCAAGTCACAATTCCCTTAGTTATTGACGTCACATTTACCATGAATTTATTTTTATTTAAACCTCAATTATTGATAAAATTGTTATACCTTATTAATACTGTTGACCATATCTACGTACTATTAACATGTAATTGTATTTATATATACAACAAAATAGCGGTTTACAGTGTGAACGGTAAGGCTAATTTGCATACTGATATTAAAAATTTGATTTTAATAAATATATGCTTAGTATTTTTGATTTCTAATTGTTTGGTTTTCTCTCAACGAATCTGAGCAAAAATCTCGGGGATAAATCTTAAACGAAATCCATTAACAAGACGAAAGAACTGTAATTTTATTAAATACTTCATAATCTAACTAAATAGATAAATTAGGAAAAATGAAAGACGGGAGTGAAAGAAAATGTTGGAAGAGTTAAATCTAAAGCTGTTCTATTTTTCGATTATACACCTCAGTTGATCATTTTCTAAATCGTTTATAATTTGATACAATATTTTATTACATCAAAACCTAAATACTTTCACCCGAAGGGTGCATATATTTACTAGTTATTATAATATAGCACCTTAGTGCTTCACACTAATGCCCAAACCAGATATATGTACTTCCAAAAAACGGATACAAATACAAAAATATCTCAAATATATATACTTACTAGAAGCATACGGAGACTACTAAACAACACTACACACGCACACACACACACACATATATATATATATATATATAAAGTCAAAGTCAACGGGCGGCCTATAGTCGGTAACAGCCAGTCAGCGAGGGAGTCTATCCCCTTTTCAATAGCGCTAGACCAAGGAGATTGTTTTAGCATCTGAGGTGGAGCGCCACACCTACCATCAGCTCCTTACTTTACCGCACAGATCCCTGTGCTACTCATACGCTGAGTGGGCGAGGACCGGTATCGAACTAGGAACCTTGTGGTTTCTAGCCGAACGCTCTACCGACTGAGCTATATGTGTGTGTGTGTGTATATTGCTTTGAAAATTGTATAGGCCAGAAGCTGAATGAGGTTATGTTTACGTTACTCTCATTTATAGATATATACGCTCTAACAATGGCATTTTACAAATATACCAAATATATATATATATATATATTATCATATTCAAATATCATCATAATCAGATGAACCGAAATTATAAACTTGACGAAACTGCGTTAAAAAATTAATACGTAATAATGTTTCTTCCACTGACCCCAACAATGTAATTAAACTAATCATCTATTACAACCACCAACCCTCTCATCAGCAACAACTCATCCCCACCGACTAGCTGTCTTCACGAGACCAATGTGGTGTATGAATTCAAATGTCCCTTAGGAGACTGCCTCTCCAAAGATGAACGCATGTACCTTGGTCACACAACGACGAAACTGAAAACACACACATACTGCACAAAAAAAATCAAACAAAAACTTCAAATATTCGAAGCCCTATACATTAAACAAAAAAACACCTTAAACAAGGTTAGCTCAGTCGGTAGAGCGTTCGGCTAGAAACCACAAGGTTCCTAGTTCGATACCAGCCCTCGCCAACTCAGCGTATAAGTAGCACAGGGATCTGTGCGGTAAAGTAAGGAGCTGATGGTGGGTGTAGCGCTCCACCTCAGACTCTATAAATAATCTCCTTGGTCTAGCGCTAATGAAAAGGAGATAGACTCCCTCGCTGCATGGCTGATACCGACATTAGACCGCCCTGACGACTTTTTTACTTTAGAATCAACATATTCTCAAATAACTATAATTTCCCGCCAATTCTCCCATTCCCCATCAAATTTCTTATAAACTTTTGAGTCCCTCTCCCTACTTATTCCTACTGCTACTGTTTGTTTAAAAAGAACCATGGAAACATATCACCACTTCACACCTGATAACGGCACTAAGTTGTGCAGAAAGTACTAGTATAAGGACCTTTGGTGGATTCATTCAGCAATTCCATCGAGACATAAAAAAATGTCCAGACAATTGTAAAGGATATAAAAGAAACTCGTCGGACAGGAAATATAAAGATAAATAATTTTTTTCTATTTATTTCGTTGGGTGCGACACGTATTTCGGATTATTTAAAATCATTTTGAAGAGAATTTTAAACGATCCGAAATATACGTCAGGCCCATCAAAATAAACAGAAAATCAAAATTCAAATAACTTTGCAGATCGACTTTTATAATATCTTTATATCTTTGTCATTTCATTTATTATATATATATATATATATATATATATATATATATATAAGTAAAGTCGACGGGCGGCCTAAAGTCGGTATCAGCCAGTCAGCGAGGGAGTCTATACCCTTTTCAATATATATATATAATATATATATATATATATGTATATATATACATATATATATACATATATATATATATATATACATATATATATACATATATATACATATATATACATATATATACATATACATATATATACATATATATAATATATATACATATATATATATATATATATATATATACATATATATACATATATATACACATATAGATATACATATATATACACATACATATATATATATATATATATATATATATATATATACATATATATATATATATATACATACATATATATACATATATATATACATACATATATATATATATAATATACATACATATATATATATATGTACATACATATATATATATATACATGCATATATATATATATATATATATATATACATACATATATATATACATACACATATATATATACATATATATACAATATATATAATACATATATATATATAATATATATATATATATATATATATATATATATATATATATATACTAGCAAATATATGCAGTCTCCGAGTGCAAGTATTTAAGTTTGAATGTAATAAAATATCATATGAAATTAGAGAGGATAATGAAACAAAATAAGAATGAAGATAAAAAGATTTGAAATAGAGGGGGTATAATCGAAAAAATAGAACAGCCGAAATTTACTCTTCCATCACTCCCATCTTTCCTTGCTAAATTTAACTATTTAGTTTAATCAGGAAGTAAAGAAAAAAATTACAGTTATTTCTTTTTGTTAATGAATTTCTTTTAGGGTTTATCTCTTAGACTTTTTCTCATATTCATTAAGATAAAACCAAACAATTAGAACTCATTTACTAAGCACATATTTATCAAAATCAAATTTTTAATATGCAAATTAGCCTTCCCGTTCACACTATGAACCGCTATTTTGTTGTATATATAAATACAATTACATTTTATAAGTATGTAATAGGCTAACACTATTAATAATGTAAAAATATTGTATAAATAATTGATATTTAAATAAAAATAAAATCATGGAGAATATGACGTTAATGACTACTGGAATTGTGGCTTGAGTAGTTGTATAGTTTCGGTTACAGACATAAAAACACGCAATCTCCATTATAATAACTAGCAAATATATGCACCCTCCGGGTGCAAGTATTAATGTCATAAAATATCATATTAAATTACAAAGTCTAAATAAACTAAATAAGAATGCAGATAAAATGATCTGAAACAGAGAGGGGTATAATCGAAAAATAAAACAGCTGTAGCTTCCTTTTCCATCCCCCCCACCCGTCTTTCCTTGCTAAACTTTTCTAATTTAACTATTCAGTTAAATAAGAAAGTAAATAATAAAATTACAGTTATTTCTTCTTGCTAATTGATTTCTTTTCAGATTTATCCCCGAGATTTTTGTTCATATTCATTAAGATAAAATCAAATAATTAGAAATCAACAATACCAAGCACATATTTATTAAAATCAAATTTTAAATATCAATATGCAAATAAGCCTTGCCGTTCACACAGTAAACCGCTATTTGTTGTAAATATAAATACAATTGCATGTTATTAGTACGTAGATATGACCAGCAGTATTAATAATGAAAAACAATTTTATTAATAATTGAGGCTTAAATAAAAATGATTCATGGAGAATGTGATGTATAATAACTAAATAGATAGTGACTTGAGTAGTGATATTGTTTCGGTTACAGACAAACAAACACATAATCTCCATTATAATAAGATATATATATATATATATATGTAAACACGGTTTGTTTTGGAATGGCTTTTTGCCGATAATTTTTGGGAGAATAAGTGCTTAATTAGAGTCGTACCTAATTTTGAAAATTAATTAATTAATAATGAATTAGGCGGGAATACCTATTAAATGTAACTCGATTTGTTTAGCCATACATTTAATAGGTATTCCCGCCTAATTCATTATTAATTAATTAATTTTCAAAATTAGGTATGACTCCAATTAAGCACTTATATATATATATATATATGAATTTAACATTTTTTAAAAAACAAATGATGTTTATAATTGCTGACAGAAATCTGTTTCGACCGCTTTAATAGATCGGTCATCATCAAGAGCAACATATAAGAGAAAGACGGGATAAATAACCGTTAGATTCTGTCCGCAATTATAAACATCATTTGTTTTTTCAAAAATGTTAAATTCATACTGTCGGATTAATTTCCATCTATTTTTCATACATATATATATATATTATATATATATATATATATAAAGGGAATGACTTACCGGTAAAAAAAAAGTATTGGGTTAGTCTCAATATTTGGTTTGTGTAAGTATTACTCGGATAAGTCAGCGTTATAACAAATATAAAGTGCTCAATACGTTAATTGAGCGGATTTAGTATTATAGTATGTACAGAAATAACATACTCGAGTTTCATCATAAGGATCTTCAGGGTTAAATCCACTGAATTAATCAAGATATTGATTAACTGCGAAAGTCCATATTGTAATTATGACCGTTGAAAACAGTTTCGCAGTTAATGAACGCTGTTGTGTCATTTTGAAAAGTTGAATGACAAACGCGATGTTGATATGTCGTAAATATGGATGTTAACGTGGAATGTTTAAAAATATATATATTTTTTTAAATATACATTTTTTTTAAATTAAACTTAACCATTTTCTAAAATTCTCTTTAAAAAAGATTTTTAATTTAATTTTTTTTTTTAAGTTAAATTTTTTTTTTTCAAAAATTCCTTTAAAAAGATTCAGCTGGAATTGCCATTTACGTTTATGGATGTATTTACCAAAAATGTCTGATCTTTGGTTCAAAAGTTTCCCGGTGTTGGTATATATACATATATATATATATAGGGTCATCCACAGACACGTGTTTCGACTTATCAAGTCTTCTCGGTGTGGCTAGATATTTTGTAAACTACCTACAGCCGGAATTGAAATCCGATCGGTTGAGTGTCAGTCCTGCACCTTAACCAGTAGGCTGTCTTTACTTACAGAATGGGAAAGGGATTTTAACTGTTTTAATACACACATCGCTTTTGTATGTAAAGGCCGTCACAGAGTGCTCCATTCCTTATATAGAATATATATATATATATATATATATATATATATATATACGTATAGATAGATAGATAGATAGATAGATAGTAAAGGTTAATATCCATTAAACCGATCGTCACTCAGTTACTTGCTTAAAAACATCTGCCAGCGAAACCAGCAAACTAAAAATCAATATGAAATAAAGCGATCTTATAATGTATCTATCCATTTATATCTGTTCATGTAAATATATCTTACTTTGTAATATCCTTCTCACTTAGCGTATTCTTGTATATAAATACATCTCCCACATCTATCAAGCGAACTACAGCGAACCAGCTACAAACATGATTACTAGGATATCTGACACTGTAAACAAATTGTCGATGATAATTCAGACGTACACCTGTTTTAAATTTACACCTGCTTTAAATTTGAATTTTTTTTTTTTTACTAATTTTTTTTTTCAAAAATTCCTTTAAAAAATTCAGCTGGAATTGTCATAATTGCCATTTACGTTTATGCATGCATTTAACAAAAATGTTTGATTTTTAGTTCAAAAATTCCCTGGTGTTGGTATATATATATAAATAGAGAGATACACACACACACACACACACACATATATATATATATATATATATATATATATATAGGTATATATAAAAACAATTTTTTGTGATGAAACAAAGAAAATACAGTGCTCAATCACAAATTGTGAGAGCTAATATTTATTTAATTTGCTGTGTTTTTATAGATCAATGTTCATTATAAACAGCTACCCAGGTTTCATGCTACGGGGCAATCATCAGGGTGTTGAGTTAGATCCCATGGTGTTTGTTGAAGATCTTTTCTTAATCTACCTCAGTGGGTCATTTAAGAAAAGATCTTCAACAAACACCATGGGATCTAACTCAACAACCTGATGATTGCCCCGTAGCATGAAACCTGGGTAGCTGTTTATAATGAACATTGATCTATAAAAACTCAGCAAATTAAATATTTATATATATATATATATATATATATAATATATATATATATATATGAAGCCATGCCTAATTGAAATTTAATTAGTTGATAATTAATGAATTAGGCGAGCATATCTGTTCAAAAGTAAAGGCATAAACAAATCGAGAAAAAGCCGGTCTCTGTATGTACATTTAGGCATATTATGCCTCACCAGCTAGTGTAATGGTTAGAGTCAACCTGGCAGTCAGGGTTCGAATCACACACAAAGCAGTCTCCTGTCAATAGCTCTGCTGATGAGGCTCTGCTGATGAGGCCTAATATGCCGAAATCTACATACAGAGATCGATTTTTCTCGATTTGTTTACGCCTTTACATTTGAACAGATATGCTTGCCTAATTTATTAATTATCACAGCTTTAATAAAAGGTTGAAACTGATTTCTGTCAACGAATTATAACATCATTTGTTTGTTTTTTCTAAAAATATTTATTTCATACTCTCGGATTCACTTCCATTTACTTTTAATATTGACTTTTGAAAAAACAAAATACCTGGATTTCTACATCTTTCCGGAGGCTAATGTGGTCTGCAGTGGCTGGAATGATGAACTTTTTTGATACTTTTTTATACATCTATATATATATATATTTACAACAAACTCTTTTGAGTTTTCTTTGTGGATTATAATGCTTCTGATTCAAAAAAAACAAAATTTTAAAAAAGAATATACATTTTCAATATATATATATATATATATATTATATATATATATATATATATATATATTATTAGAGAGAGAGAGAGAGAGAGAGAGAGAGAGAGAGAGATAGTAAAGGTTAATATCCATTAAACCGTTGTTCACTCAGTTACTTGCTTAAAAAACAACTGCCAGCGAGACTAGCAAACTAAAAATCAATATGAAATAAAGCGATCTAACAATGTATCTATCCATTTATATCCGTTCATTTTGGAGGATATGTGCTTAATTGAAGTCATGCCTAATTTTGAAAATTAATTAGTTAATAATTAATGAATTTTAGGCGGGCATATATGTTCAAATGTAAAGCTAAACAAATCGAGAAAATGTCAATCAAGTCGAAATGTACATTCAGGGATTACGCATGCATTTACCAAAAATGTCTGATCTTTGTTCAAAAATTCCCAGTGTTATTAATGCATTTTGGCGGGCATATATGTTCAAATGTAAGGCTAAACAAATCGAGAAAATTTCAATCCCTGAATGTACATTTCGACCTTGATTGACATTTTCTCGATTATTTTAGCCTTACATTTGAACATATATGCCACCCTAAAAATCATTAATTATTAACTAATTAATTTTCAAAATTAGGTATGACTTCAATTAAGCACATATCCTCCAAAAATTGTCGGCTCAAAGCCATATAAAAATAAACACATCGGTTTGTTTACCTAACCTCATATATATATATATATATAATATATATATATATATATTATATATATATATATATTATATATATATATATATCTGTTCATGTACATATATCTTATTTTGTTAATATCCTTCTCTGTTAGCGTATTCTTGTATATAAATACATCTCCCACAATCTATCAAGCGAACTACAGCGAACCAGCTACAAACATGATTACTAGGATATCTGACACTGTAAACAAATTGACGACGATAATTCAGACGTACACCTGCTAACAGCCAAGCCACACTCATTATACGTTGAACAATTCCCAGTGAAGTAGTGAGCAACAGACCAACTTCTCCCGGGGCTTGAAACCCCATCAAGCTGACACAGCCGTTAGCCACTTGTATATATTTGCTGTCATAATAAGATCCCTTCACTTCAGAATAGATGACGTTGTATTATGAGCCAGAATAATAAGAATACCTCGTTGTCACATCCATCATCTTTCAATATGGCGCCTTCATCTTAATGGAGTCGAATGATATTAAAGCCAAAGGACACAGACCGAAATGTTCAGTAAATAGTTTGGTTTGGTTTGGTTTGTTTTGTTTTACGGCATAGCAGCCTCAGTGGGTCATTTAATGCCGATAAAGTTTTGAAATAAATCAATTCTTAATGGATAATACAATTTTTTTATAAATACATTTTTCCATTTAACCCATAGATGTGAACCTAACAGGTACTACCACTCCGGGTCAGAGTGGACCAGGGAGCAATGGTGATGAAGGGGTGCTCCACATTCCCCAAACCTCCAGAACTGGAACCTCACCATCAGATAGAGTTTAACGTCATTCCCAGGACATGTAGACCCGCAGCCACCGCCTTCTAGCATCCATATGATAAAAGGGGTGGGGCTTGCCATAAGCGTTGGGAAAATCATATAGGTGCTAGGGCTTGACGTGACCAGCCGATTGATCGGAGGGGGCCTCTCCGATCGCCCGTCTAGCCCAAGATAGGGCCAAAGTGGAGTATTGTATGTCATGAACTGCTCATCCACCTGGGCTCTATCCTTAAGCATCACGGGTCGCCACCCACGGGCAACAGGTGGCCCCATTGGGGGAGTCTTACCCCTCTGCAGAGGTGCAGTCGGTGCATTCCAACACTCCAGCCGACAGGGAGGTGTTCAGTAAATAGTAAGAAAATAATACTAACAACAATAAAAATCTTAAATACAATGATAACTAACAATAAGCTTTATACTCAACGCCCTGTCAGCTGGAGCGTTAGAACGCACTGACTGCACCTCTGCAGAGGGGTAAGACTCCCCCAAAGACTCCCAACCTATTGGCCTTGGGTGGCGACCCGTGATGCTTAAGGATGGAGTCTTGGTGGATGAGCAGTCCAGGACCTGCAACAATCCACTTAGAACCCACTTCCGGTTTCCCATAAGTCCCTTACTGATCAAAGGGGAGCAACTCTATTTTTGTTAGGTCTTCCTAACAGAATGATTCTACCCTAAAAGTGACTTAAATAGCTCACTCGTGTTGTGAGCTGCGTCCACTCAGTACGAACCCCCAATCCAAAAAGGGTCATGGTGGAAACCCCACTTCCGGATTCCAATTAGTCCCCTACTGATCAAGGGGAATAACTAGATTTTGTTTGGTCTGAACCTAACAAAATCCTTGATGAGGCTGTTTACATTTCCCATTGTGCTAATACCCTTAATAAAGGTATGCATGCAATTATTCTCCCTCTAGCTATGGGTAATTAGTAGTGCACACTGTGCTCTTTAACCATGGTTAGAGAACCAGTTGGATTCATACATTTGAGAAATGGGAAGCGAAAGAAAAACTCTGAATACAAACCTGTTAAACCCCCGCTTAAGAACTTGGACTTGTGCCACTTCTTACTGCCGGGGAAGAGTTGGTAACTATATGAATACCCTTGGGAAAGGTATGCATATGATTATTCTCCCTCCATCTATTGGTAATTATTAGAGCAGACTGTGCTCTTTAAATGTGGTTAGGCAACCAGTCTAGGTAAGGAAAACTCTGAATACAAACCTGTTTAACTCCACTTAAGAAATTGGCCTTGTGCCACATTCTACTCGCGGTAAGTGGTTGGTAACAATATAAATACCGTTGGCAAATGTATGGATCCAACTATTCTCCCTCCAATAGTTGAAACTAGTAAATAGTAAGGAAGATTTGGTTCTCTTAACTTTGCTTAGGCTACTAGTCGGAATTCAAACCTGTTAGACTCCATTTATGAAATTGACTTGTTCATATCCTATTCGCGTGAAGGTGTTCGTAAATATATAAATAGTCTTTGGAAATGTATGAATCCACCTATTCTCCCCCACCCCAGTCTACTGAATGTTGAGGCCTCTCCGACCGCCCGTCTAGCCTAAATAAAGCCTAAAATGGAGACTTGCATACCATGTACTACTCAGTCACCAGGATTCTTTTTTAAGTCTCACTGGTCACCACCTATGACCAACAGACGGACCCATTGGAGCAGGGTATTTATCCATCTGTAGAGGTGCAGTCGGTGTAGTCTACTGCCCCAGACGGCAAGAATTCCTAATTCAAAAGGGGAACACGAAGATATGATTTTTCTTATTAGTCACCCCCTCCCTTACATGAAATGTTCAAAACTGAAGATCAAAATTCAAGGATCATATTTCAAGGATCAACATTCAAGGATCATATTTCAAACGTTTCTTTTTTTTTTAAGTATCACTGGTCACCACCTATGGCCAACAGACGGGCCCATTGGGGGGGGATTTATCCATCTGTAGAGGTGCAGTCGGTGTAGTCTACTGCCCCAGACGGCAAGAATGCTTAATTCAAAAGGATAACACGAAGATATGATTTTTTTATTAGTCACCCCTTCCCTTACATGAAATGTTCAAAACTGAAGATCAAAATTCAAGGATCATATTTCAAGGATCAAAATTCAAGGATCATATTTCATACGTTTAACTAAATAACATGCGTGTCCCGACATAGTTAAACCGGATTAGCCAAATCAGCTGTCGGTTGACATTTATACGTCTTCGGGATTATCTCTCTTCTCATTTTACGTGCAAATCTCAACAATGAGAATAAACCAATATATTATTACAGAAATATAAAAAAAGAAAGAAAAGACAATGCAATGTTTCAGATTTCTGTCTTAATTTGCTGTATCGGTGAATTCCATTCAAAGGTAAGACCTATCTGACAAATCTAAAGATGGACAAAACAAAAATATTTCAAGAGCAAATGCACAGTGTACACTAATCCAATCTAGGATCATAACTAGAGAGCCCAGTCTGCATTGCTATTTACCTTAGCTGGAGGAAGAATTGGATACATACCTTTGTCAAGGGTATTAGCGCCATGTGAAGTGCAAACAGCTTCGTCCAGGGATTGAACTTTGATGCTGCGTAGAGGACCATTTATCTGCGTGTGGTTAACTTGCATTGAAATAAATAAAGAGCTCTAAGAAAAACAACAATGTCTTGTATTCGTTAATAAAAGCAAGCAACGGCCACCGACAAGCAGAAGTCACAAGGAGAAAGATCAAAGGCTCAAGAAAGAAGTTCGTAAAAGAACAGAGAAGCCAGTTCTACATCTAGACGGCCCATAGCAGATACAGCTTAGTAGATAAGTATACCATAAAACCTAAGTCTATTTAAATGACTATGCAACAGTCAATGCAGCAGGGGAAATTAGAGGAGACAAGACTTGATGGTAAGGAGGATATATTACGATTTTTGTGGGAATTTTTAGGCTTCAAGTGAGAGTACCCTACATTGGAGATCCCTTTGGTTGTTACTCGGTGTCCGTTAGTGTTGGGTAGAATCCTTTGGTTCTTCTTTGGCGTCGCTTAGTGTTGATTGGAATCCTTTGGTTGAGCAAAGTCCTTGGTTGCCGGTCCGTTCTGCAATGACAAATGAACCGCTTTCCAGATCGGTGATTAAATTAAATTAACTAACCACGTATTCGAGCTGCTGATTGGCTGGCATTAATCCACGTGCCCAGGCCGAGTCTATAACCTTAAGTGGTGGTTTCCAGCACACATATACCAAAGCAACCCAACAGATAAGTATACTATAAAACCTACTGTTGGATTTTTTTATATAAGGCATCAGGTAAATGGTCACTCCTATTTATAGACTCGCCTATAAACACGTGACCTGAGAAGGATTTCTATTGTCCAATCACTGGAACTGCTGCTGCTGCTTCTGCTGTATTAATAGACATACCATTCTGAGTTATTTCATTGACATTTGGATTCTCTCGGACGAAGGACTTACAAGGAATACTTTAACACTGGATTCTTATTGGCTAGCTTACTTACTTATTACATCTGGAACTAAGGATGCCGACCAGATACTGAACACCTACGTCTATTTAAATGACTGTGCAACAGTCAAAAGTGGAAAGTAAAGGAGACCAGACTAGACGTTAAGAAGGTTATGGCAGCGGTTTTCAGCCAAAACTGGCTGATGTTTTCCACTGTTCTTGCAGCAGTATGATTCTTGTGCTATCTCGTCAACATTTTGGGAACGAAACGACAACTGAACTTAGAAAAAAAAAAAAACGTAGGCTATTCGGGGGTCTGAGTGCGCTCTCAGATCAATCGGCTGGTCACGTCAAGCCCTAGCACCTATATGATTACCCAAACCCTATTGCCCGTATAGCAACCTCAACCCCTTTTTATCATATATGTCCTAGAAGGCGGTGGTTGAGGGTATTATTGTTCTACGTATGACATTAAACTCTATCTGATAGTGAAATGTGTGCTGTACCCAAAGAAAGTCCCAGTTGTTCAGAAATTGCCCTTATTGTAACTCTGTCTGCCAAATGAGCGAATTAACTGAATCCACCATCCCGGGTGAGCTCGTCGTTATCTGCCTCCTTCAATTTAGCCTGGTTTCAATTTAACTCATTTGTAAACATTTTTTACTCAAACAAATTTATCTCCGTACATATCTGCTGGGAATATTTTGGCGATATAAGGTGTGCTACAATACAACACCTAAATTTATAGACTAGGCGAAGTCACGTGGTTTAAACCTCAGCCAATGAACAGCCCGAATGCGTGGCTGGTTGACTACTTAAGCACTGATACTGAGAACCGTCCATTTGCAATTATTAATGAAGGAATTGCAATACTGAGGAGCACCAAGGAACAGCCAAAGGATTCTTTACTAACGATTTCCACTGGACAAGGATGACCCATAAAATCGTAACAATATCACAAATGTTTATTTAAATTTCACATGGTTTGCACTTTTCAGCTACTAAAAATTTAATGACAAACCTCTATTTAAGTGTTTGAATGGAAATAACTAGAGGACGTTACTTTCAGATCAGTCGATGTGTGTGTGTATATACACACAGAGACAGGTGAATCTATTTTTGGACTAGTATACATACAAATCTTTGTTTAGATGTTGTAGAGTTTAGCAATGAATAATATCTAACAATATCCGCTTCCGTTATTTTAATCAGTCTTATAAGTCCTTTTTAAATTCACAAAAAAGAAACGCTGGCAAAATTGTTATTAACCTTTCTGTGTATGCACTTGTCTCATCTCCCGTTATTTTCAAAGAACACCCATCACTCTTCAGACAACACGTTTTCCATGCTAATGTCCTGATGAAGGTTTAATTAAAAAAAACTGAAACGTTTTAACGTCGACTTCACCCACAACAATAATGAATTCATCTTTTTGGAATACTTTGTTTTACTATTTTGTCCATACTGTCGAATTTATTTCCATATTTTACTCCCATATATATATATATATATATATATATATATATATATATATATATATATTTGGGAGAATATGTGCTTAATTGAAGTCGTACCTAATTTTGAAAGTTAATTAATTAATAATTAATTAATTAGGCGGGCATACCTATTTAAATGTAAGGCTAAACAAATCGAGAAAAATCAATCTCTGTATGTACATTTCGGCCTATTAGACCTCATCAGCAGAGCTATAGATAGGAAGACCGCCTTGTGCGTGATTCGAACCCTGACAGGCGAGGACCGTAACCCCTACACCAACTGGACTTTCTTAGATTTTTCGTTTTTTGTTTAGAAGTAGGTTTTTATTCCTCTTATAGTGACTTTTTCTACACGACAGTATGAGAAGTAAATACACAAGCGATGTGTTTTTGATATGGCTTTTTTTAGCCGACAATATTATTAATCAATCAACTTTCAAAATTAGGTACGACTTCAATTAAGCACATATTCTCCCAAAATTGTCGGCTAAAAAAAAGCCATATCAAAAAACACATCGCTTGTGTATTTACTTCTCATATATATATATATATATATATATATATTATATATATATAAGTGTGTGTGTGGGGGGGGAATAGCAGATTAGCAAAAGTACAAAATTTAATTAAATGTTGAGGAACACATTTGTGTTTTAATCCACTGTGTTCCTCAACATTTACACCCCACACGCATATATATATATATATATATATATGTGTGTGTGTGTGTGTATATATATATAGGTAAATAGTAGGGCAGACTGGACTTTAACCTTGGTACCATCGCAAGTTTAGGAGAAAGAAAACTCTAAATTCAAACCAGTGTTATATACTGCGTCTTTCACAGTACCCAATCAGCATATAACGTTATATACCTTTCTTTACTTCTTACTCTGGTCGTCTATTCTTCTGGCCGGCTTTGCTATTCTGATCGTCTATCATCTATCTTCTTGGTCTGGTATATCTTCTAATGGTCTGGTCTTTCTTGGGGACTCCGGTCTGGTTTCTGTTAGGGATCACTCCTTATCAGAAGCCCTGTGTCATTGTTAGTTTTTGGTAATAAACACAAGACTTCGATTTATGTTGATGTTACTTTATTTATATATCCCCAACCAGACATGCTGCGCAGATGAGACTTACATGTTGCTAGCTCGGTTTCTAACTTCTAACTGACTGAGTTGCTTACTCCTTAAACCGGAAGAGGGCCTTCTATGGGGTTCCGGTTCTCACGATTCATCCCCAGAACGCAAGGTGAGATCGAGGTCAAGCGCCGTCACTCACCCTCAAGGTCATCAGCTGTACTAATCGCCATATGATTTCTACAATACCTTATAAAAGCATTAGGGATCCAATAATTATGTAACACCAGCTTCTGTTTAAAAATTGACAGTGTGTCACATCCTCTCTGTGGTATTGGGGTTGAATGAATACATACATTGATAATTTTGTTGTATACTCTTCTTTTTACTTTCTTACTTCTATTCTTCTTCTGTTCATCTTTTCTATCTTACGTTCTTCTTCTAGCGTGTCACATCCTCTCTGTAGTATTGGGGTTGAATAAATACATACACCGACATTATACACACACACACATACACACGCGCACACACATACACACACACACACACACACACACACATATATATATATATATATATATATATATATATATATATATACGTGTGTCACATCCTCGTGAGATGTTGAGGTTGGGTAAATACAAACACAGACTTTGTATATGTAAAAAAAATGGACTCTCTCGTCCATTTTCGACGCATGAGTGTTCATCCTGTGAACAACCAACACAGTGATTTGTTTATAGTGGTGAAGGCTTGTGTAGGACCATTCCGCACTTTTTGGCACAGTCGATAGGAAAGAATTGGTGCATCAAGGAATGCCACGAACCCAATCAACGACTGACCTCGGAATTTTGAATTCAGAGTTATCTCTCTCCTAGACAGGTTACCTACCTAAGGTTAAAGAGCTCAGTCTGCCCTACTATTCAACCCATAGCTGGATATGGATTCATACCTTTCCCAAGGGTATTAGCGCTAATTGAAATGCAATTACACACACACATATATATATATATATATATATATATATATATATATATATATATATATTAGCTAATATATGCACCCTCCGGGTGCAAGTATTTAAGTTTTAATATAATAAAATATCTTATTAAATTAGAAAGGCTAATGAAACTAAATAAGAATACAGATAAAAAGATTTGAAACAGAGAAGGTATAATAAAAGATTTGAAACAGAGGGAGTATAATAAAAAATGGAACAACTGAAACTTACTCTTCCATCACTCTCGTCTTTCATTGTTATTTTTTCTAATTTAAGTATTTAGTTATAAGAGGAAGTAAAGAATAAAATGACAGTTATTTTATCTTGTTAATGGATTTCATTTAAGATTCATTGAAGAGATTTTTACTTATATTCATTAAAATAAAACCAAACAGTTAGAAATCAATAATACTAAGCACATATTTATTAAATTCGATTTTTTAATATTAATATGCAAATTAGCCTTTCCCTTCACACTGTAAACCGCTATTTTGTTGTATATATAAATATAATTGCATGTTGTCAGTATGTAGACATAGTTAACAGTATTAATAATGTAAGACAATTTTATTATTAATTGAGGTTTAGATAAAAATAAAATCATGGAGAATGTGATGTCAATAACTAAGAGAATTGTGACTTGAGTAGGAATATAGATTCGGTTACCGACAGAAAAACACACAATCTCCATTATAATAAGATATATATATATACACGTGTGTCACATCCTCCCTTTTGGCGTTGGGGTTGGAGGAATACATATACAGACATTATATATATATATATGTGTGTGTGTGTGTGTGTGCACGTTTCGCTATGTGTGTGTTTGTAATATCCTCGTTTAATAATTACCCCCGTCTTTATCTCCATTGATAATCTCCGCCTCCCTTTAAGTTTCCATCACAATATTCCTCCTTTTCCCGCCTCTTGCATTCATTGTTGGATATGGTCATCATTAGCCACGGTCGCCATTAAATATGGTCGCTTAATGTCATTAATATTGCACCTGCTTGGGCGACCAAGTCGTCAGCGTCATCAGCTATTGTGTTACCATGGTGACCGAGTAGTAATTGTAGCTCGATTTTGTCAACGCTGATTATTACGATACATACTTCACACGCAATGGATCTGCCCACAAAGCCATTATTATTATTGACATTATTTCATGTGTCTTTTCTTTTTTATTGCAGTGAAGTTTATAAAATTCTGATGGAAATTGTCGTTATATTAACTTATATGGACCATGTGACCTTTAGGCACCCTTTTTGATCTCGATTACGAAAGGACATGTTTTTCATTTACACCGTCAATGTCCGGTTGTTTTAACTGACGATTTTTGTATTTTTTTTTTATTGGTTTGGTTTGTTTTGTTTTACGGCATATCAACCTCAGTGGGTCATTTAATGTCGATAAAGTTTTGAAATAAATCAATTCTTAATGGATAATACAATTTTTTTATAAATACATTTTTCTGTTTAACCCATAGATGGGGTATTTTTTTTTTAATTATAAAACTAACCCCTAATCCTAATCCAAACCACTAACCCTAACCCCCAACCCTAACTCCTAACAAACAACCAGATATTGACGGTGTAAATGTCCTTTCTTAATCGGATCAAAAGGGGTGCCTAAACTACCTTTAGGTCCACTTATATGGATAATTCAATGGAGGCGCGTGGTCGAATGATTAAGAAATGGACTCGTCGAGCCGAGTTCAATTCCTGTACGAAGCTGTTTGCATTTTCCCATGGCACTAATACCATTGGGAAAGGTGTGAATCCAATTCCCCTCCCAGCTGTGGGTAAATAGCAGACTGGGCTCTTTAACCATGGCTAGGTAACCAGTCTAGGAGAAGGAAAACTCTGAATTGAAACCTGTTAAACTCCGCTTAAGTAATTGACTTTGTGTCACATTCTGCTCGTGTGGAGGGGTTGGTAAATATATATATGCCCAGTACGTAAACTTAGAATTCCACTCTGATTATATACAAAAACAAACAACACAAAAATACGCATACGCACACACAAATACGATCATACAGACACATACTCTTCTCTCTAGGGTTTTTGTTTTCCAGCTCTTCCATCTTCGCATCATAGCATTTTTTACCCAACCAACACACACACACACACACACACACATATATATATATATATATATATATATGTATATATATATATGTGTGTATTATATATGAAGTGGTCAAACGGTGTGTTTGAAATGGCGAAGGCCGACAATTCTTAGGGAGATTATGTGTTTAATTAAAGTCATACCTAATTTGTTAATTAATTAATTATATTTAAATGAAATAGGCGTGCATTTAAATGTAAAGCGTAAACAAATCGAAAAAAAGTCGATCTCAGGACTGAAATGTATATACAGAGATTGACCTTTTCTGTATTTGTTTACGCTTTACCGATTCATTTAATTATAATTAATTAATTAACAAATTAGGTATGACTTTAATTAAGCACATACTCTCCCTAAAAGAAATATATATATATGGTGTCTGTATATATATATATATATATATATATATATATAATAGTAAATAATATATATATATATATATATATATATGAACTCCAACTCAAATATATATGTATATATATATATATATATGTGTGTGTGTGTGTGTGTGTGTGTGAGAGAGTGTTTGGTGACCTTCCTGTGGCTTTGTGCATATATTTCACAGTATAAAAATCTGTTTTACAGTGAATAGCATTAAAAAAAAAAGCTTTAATCATTGAATTTGTGCAAAAATTACGAAGATCTGATTTATATCTAGGAAGATATCTAAATATTAAAATATACTTAATAATAATGGATCTGCGAGACTAACTTGCGAACCATTACACTACGTATTTTTTTGTTTTTTGTTTTTTGTCTCCTCTCTACCCAGCTGAGGCTGGGTAGCCGCTTCTAGTATTATCTAAAGACGATTATCATAAGAAATAGTATTCACACACATACGCGCACATGATAATCCATAATTATTTTATCTATACTTATGTATACGTAATAAGTATATTATGTAAAGACGATTACCCACCTGTCTTAAAGAGGCTTAAAATACGCTGACTCTATTCCCTCTAGAGGGGTACCACCCCACCCGCCGAAAAGGGTGTCCTTTAATTATACTGTTAAGTATCTTGCCGCCATCCTTGGCCAGTTGTAAACTTAACGTAAATAAGTAAGTAAGTCCTGAGTTATAGAATCCTTTGGTTAGTGAATAAGTCCTGAGTTATAATCCTATGTTCCGTCGTCCACGAAGATCCAAGTAGTTATGATTAGGTATGACCAGAACAGCTAGTATAAATAACAATATCAGCAGCAGTGCACTGCCAGTGATTGGATAAGAAGTTGGTCACATGATTATCACCGAGTCTATAAATAGAACTGAACATCTGGCACACACCTTATATTCAAAAAACGCCAACATATACTAAAGTAGATCCGACGAGGAGGCTTCAGTTAATGGGGGTCTGGGTCAAGTTGAGTACCCCTTAGTGTCATTTCTCCAAGGTGTACTCGGCCCAGAGTGTTTAGTATCAGTTAGGATTCCATCTATAGGTTAAATAGATATGTTTAAAAATGATTTCTATTCGATAGTGTTATAACATAGTATTTTTTTTTGTAATATTTTGGGACATGCTAGTTTGCAGTGCATATATCACATGATCAAAGTAGTTCAAGCCATGCAAGGTACCTGCTATAGTTTGTCAGCCGCTCTACATTCATTGGTAAAATGTCATAAAATGTCATGATTCCATCAATGTGACTGGTAGATATTTACCCAACCACGGACAAGGTGTGACACAAGTATGGGGCATCCAGGAGAATTCAACTGTTCTTCAGATGCTATATCTTCATTAGTAAAATGTCATAATTCCATCAATATGGCTGGTAGGTATTTACCCAACAAGTTCACCACAGGTAAGGTGTTAGTATTGTGGTAGTTGGTGTGTTAACACATTGTGCATTGCTTCACACTGGGTGCGATTTGAAAGACTACAGATGAATGTGCAACGTATTTTATTTGGGAACTTACCCATTAAAAGTTTAAACTGGGCCATAATGCTGCAGAAGCAACCAAAAACATTTGTTGTGCAAAAGATGGAGACACAGTTCATCACAGTATAGTAACCAGATAGTTTTAAAAAAACTTTGCTCAGGTTTCAAGAACCTTGACAATCAGACATGGTCAGGAAGACTCAAAACCGTAGATTCTGAGGTGGTGCTCCAACTAGAGAGTGAAATCTGGCAAGCAGGACTCAGAGAGTATCAGAGAATCTTGATATCTCACAGTCCAGTATGATTGGTTACATTTATGTCCCAGCAATTGTATCTGCAGCTACCAAAATTGTGCCTCACATTGCCAAAATATTGAAAACTCTTCACTCACCCTGTTATGTTATTCGGGTTGTATACCCTTTCTATTATTCTTCT
Organism: Doryteuthis pealeii; assembly: GCA_023376005.1. Classification (NCBI taxonomy): domain Eukaryota; kingdom Metazoa; phylum Mollusca; class Cephalopoda; order Myopsida; family Loliginidae; genus Doryteuthis; species Doryteuthis pealeii. The sequence goes on along the minus strand of CM042164.1, from coordinate 600,616 downwards.
GCTCATCTTTTGTATCGTACAAAACCATATTATTTATGTAAACTTTTATTTACTTAACTAAACACATTTCTCTAACTAACACAACACGCGTGTGCAGTGAGTCCCAGCTAAAGCAGACATATCTTCTCTGCCTGTCGACCAAGCTGGAACTGAGAGTCAACCAGGTCCCACGTGACTTCACGTATTTCGCGGGCTTTCTGTAATATTCCATGGAAAGTCCCGCCCGTGATATGAAAAGGGGCCACCCCTTCAGAAATACAGGGGGTTGACAATAATCTATGCATAGATTGTGTAACATTCGATAGTTTCGTTAGGTTTCTTTGTTCAGTCAACTTTCATGCTGACCACTCGATCACTGAAGTTAATGGTCTGCGAATCTTGCTTGTTAACCATTACACCACGTGAGGTTCCCTCGGTCGCGTGATATACACACAAACCGCAAACTATTGACCCACCCCAGTATCTCTGACAACATTGTAGACTAGCAGGACCTGTGGATATACTACAGTATGATAATTTAATTATTACGTTTGATATGTTTACTTAAGAGCTATTGCGAAATAGTTCAATATGTAAAAAGTATAATCATCTTGATTTAACTCTATCTACTAGCAGGACATATGGATATACTACAGCATGATAATTTAATTGTTACAACGTTTGATATGTTTACTTAAGAGCTATTGCGAAATAGTTCAATGTGTAATATGTTCAATGCTTAGTTGGGTGACCACTTAAGCATTAGCAGGTACTGTATGCTTTATGTGTCATATCTAAGCAAATAGACATGAAGTTAAATAAATATTTGATCAAAATGACCTGATTCGGCATCAAAAGACCCGAAAGGGGTTGCTATGCCGTAAAACAAAACAACCATTTTACTGAAATATGGTTTTTGTTCCTTTTGTGAGAAACCTTTTAAAATTTTTAATGCTCGTAAAATATTTTTAATTAACCGATATTTTCATTGCAACTATTTGATTTCAACTTTCCGAAAAAACAAACTGATATAATAATTTAAATACGTTTTCCTCAAAGTGATATTAATTTTAGATTCAAATTCATTTCGTTTGATTCTTTTGAAAGAATCGTTCACCTTAATGATTCAAACCGAGCCGGGCTTTAACCCTGCACCTGGCATTTTTTCTGTATTTAATTTCATTTCTTGTTCTTGTTCTTCTTCTTGTTCTTCTTCTGTTCTTGTTCTTCTTTTTCTCTCGCCTTCTTCTTCTTCTCTCGCCTTCTCTTCTTCTTCTTTTTCTTCTTCTCTTCTTCTTCCTTTCCATGTCTTCTTCTTCTTCTTCTTCTTCTTCTTCTTCTTCGCCGTCTTCCTTCTTCTCTTCTTCTTCTTCTTCTTCTTCTTCTTCTTCTTCTCTTCTTCTCTCGCTTCGGTCTTCTTCCTTCTTTCTTCTTCTTCTTCTTCTTCTTCTTCCTTCTTCTTCTTCTTCGTATTTTCTTCTTCGCTTCTTCTCTCGCCTTCTCTCGCCTTCTTCTCGTCGCCTTCTTCTTCTTCTTCTCTCTTTTCTTCTTCTTCTTCTTCTTTTCTTTTCTCTCGCCTTCCTCTTCGCTCTTCTTCTTCGGCCTTCTTCTTCTTCCTTCTTCTCTCGCCCGTGTCCCAATTTCTTCTTCCTTCTTCTTTCTTCTTCCTTCTTCTTCTTCTTCTTCTTCGCTTCTCATCGCCTTCATTTCTCGCCTTTCCTTTTCTTCTTCGTCTCTCGCCTTCTTTCTCTTCTTCTTCTTTCTTCTGTCTTCTCCTTCTTCTTCTCCTTTCCATTCTTCTTTTCTTCTTCTCTTCTCTCTCTTTCGCCGTCTCTTAATTCTTCTTCTTCTTCGTTCTTCTTCTTCTTCTCCTTCGCCGTCTTTTTCTTCTTCTTCTGCTTCTTTCTTCTTCCTTCTTCTTCTTCTCTTCTCTCGCCGTTGCTCGTGCGCCTTCTCTCTCGCTTCTTCTTCCTTCTTCTCTTGCCTTCTTCTCTTCCTCTTCTTCTTCTTCTTCTGTCTTCTTTCCTCGCTTCTCTCGCGTCTCCGTCCCATTCCAGGCCTTCTTCTCTCGCTTCTTCTTCTTTTCTCTCGCCTTCTTCTTCTTCTTCTTCTTCTTCTTCGTTCCATCGCCTTCTCTCGCCTTCTTCTCGTCGGCGCCTTCTTCTTCTCTTTCTTCTCTTCTTCTTCTTCTTTTTCATTCTTTTTCTTCTTCTTGTCTTCTCTGGCGTCTTTTTCCTTTCTCTCCGCCTTCCCGCTCCGCCTTCCTTCTTTCTCTTTCTCTTCTTCTTCTCTCTCTCGCCTCTCGCCTTCCCTTTCTCTCTGCCTTCTTCCTCTTCTTATTTCTTCTTCGTCTTCTTCTTTCTTCTCTTCTTCTTATTTCTTCTTCGCCTTTCTTCGGCCTTCCTTTCTCGCCTTCTCTCCCTTCTTCCTCTCTCAGAACCTCTATCTCACTTGCCTTCTCTCTCACCTCATCCACCTTCTGTCTCTCGCCTTCTTCTTCTTCTCTATCTCGCCTTCTTCTACTTCTCCGATCGCCCTCTTCGCCTTCTTCTCTAGCCTTCTTTCCCTTCTCTCCATAGCTTTTTCTTCTTTACTCTTCTTCTTCTTCTTCTTCTTTCCGGCCGTCTTCTTACTTCTTCTTCGTCTTCTTCTCGTCAGCCTTCTCCTTCGCCTTCTCCTCACGCCTTCTCTCTCGCCTTCTTCTAAGCCTTCTTTTCTCTCGCCTTCTTCTCATTCTTCTTCTTCTTCTCTTCATTGGCATTCTCTTCTCTTGCCTTCTTCTTTCTTCTTCTTTCTTCTTCTTCTTCTTCTTCTTCTCCTCATCGAATTCCGCCTTCTTCGTCTTCTCCATCGCCTTCCGCTCGCCTGTCTTCTTCTCTCAGCCTTCTTCTTCCTTTCTCCCTTTCTTCTTTCTTCTTTCTTATCTCTTCTTCTTCTCTTCTTCTTCTTCTTCTTTCTTTACTTCTCCACTCGCCTTCTTCGTCTCTCTCGGCTTCTCTCGCCTTCTTCTCGTCGCCTTCTTCCTTCTTCTTCTTCTACTTCTTCTTCTTTACTCCCCTTATAGAAACACTATGTCCATTTTCTCTGATTATCTATATTGTTTTTTAATTTTGTCAGAAGGCTTTTGTTATTTATATTTCCTCATATTTTGGTTACGTTTCGGTTGGTTGTTGTTGGCTGATTTCGCAGCATATCAACCAACTTGGTTATTTTATGGTTTTGTTTTATCATCGTGTTTGGCATTAAAGTTTATAAAAACTCATTGGTGTTTTCTTTAAACACATTTAACTCATTTTTATCTAGTTTAATCATGGATTGGAACCATAAGAGGAGAGGTGAAACCTGGGAGTAATGGCAATTAATGGGGTACTCCCACAGCATGATTGCGGGAACACCTATTTTGCTAAATTCTATCGATTTTTTTTCTGGATTTTGAATGAACATCTTCTTACCCCTGCAGGGTTTTCTTTCGCACGTGTGACATTCCTCTGCCTCTTCTTCCTGTTCTATTCTCTCTCTCTCGATCTTCTCGGTCCTCTCCCTCTCTTCTCCTCTCTCACACTAAAATCCGACACGGTCCGTCCATCACAGTGAGATCACTAGTCTAATATCTCAGTGCCTCCTACGTCACAAATCTTCTGTTCCTCTCTCTCTCTCTTTCTTCTTCTTTCGTCTCTTTCCCTCTCTCACACCACACACACAGAGTGTTTATATTGAAAACTACCACACAGTGGATCCATATCATCTCCGTCTTTCTCATACCCTCTCTTTCTTGTCTCACTCTCTCCCCTCACAAGATCACGACTCACAGCCACTCTCTTTTCTTTTCTCCTCTCTCACCCTCTCCCTTCATCTCTCTCTCACCACAGATCACTCTTCTATCAGTCACTATCTCACCACCTCACTGAATCTGTCTTCTCTCTCTCTCCTCACCTTTCTCATAACACACTTCTCACTTTCTCTCACACAACACACCACATACACACTTTTTTTCTCTCTCTCCCTCGCGCTCTTCCCCTCGCCCCTTTCTCTCTCCTCTCTCTCTCTCTCTCCTCACGTCTCTCTCCCTCCTCTCTTCTGTGTGTGTGTCAACAAACCAACACACTCTCGTCCTTCTCACNGAAAGGATCAAACCTCCTAACCAATCCCTACACAAATGCTTCAAGCAAATTAGAAACTCTCTTATATATATATAATATATATATATAATATATATATATAATATGTTTTTTTTCTCATGCAAATCATATTTATCATCCATATATATAATTTTGCGGGCATTTTACTTGTCCGACTATTTTCTACTTTATATCCTCACAGTAAAATATAAATAATTTATTCAACAATGCTTCTATAAACCAACAAACACAAAATCTATTCACTTCGCCGAAGAACTTACGTCCGGGTTGTTTACTAACCATAAACGCCACTTACCACTATCATTGACAAGTTCAATTCGCAGATTGTTGCCTATGTACCCGGCGCCAACGGATATGGTCTCTTACATGCCTGGAAGTCCCGGTTTCGATTCTGCGGAGGAGCGATAGTATACATCGCTGAAGAGACTTAATAAAGTCGAAACAGTCTGTATACGGTGTTCTGCATAGCGAGCCATCCTTTGCGGGATTTACTTGTCAAGATTATTTTCTATAATTATCGAATTTTATGCGATACATGCATTTATATTGCCTTCAAGCAAAATATATATATATATTATTATATAATATATATATAATTTATAATATGATTTGCATGAGAAAAACAAAAAATAAGAATTTATCAAATATGAGTCAAGACTTGAATGAAATTTATTAACAATTCCACAATTTTATCGGAAAACTAAATAATTCCCTTGTTGCTCAAGTAGTTACGATTAAGTTGAAGACAAATATAAACCTGTATATTTACCGCAATGGTATCGGTATTTTGGACTTCTCGAAATACCATATTAAAATTCCATAACTTTTCTTTAAATATTAAATTAAAACACCTTCAGGAATCTTTATTCTGACATTTTCAATTTCTGTGAAGCCGACACCGTCGTTTACACCTTCACAAATTTAATATTCTTTAGATTATTTAAAGAATCCTGTGATACTAGGCGCGAATTGCTTTTAATTTTATCCGCGTCATTTAGTCATAGATTAATAAAAAATATTTTCTATTTTCTGTTATTGATTTGAAATGAGAAAGATGAAAAGGGAAAAGAAAATTGAAATTTTATCGAACACAACATTTTGAAAAAAAAAAAAACATTATTTCTTTCCCCCAAACCAAATATTTGTAATTTCCTTTAATATTCTTGTCGTAATATCTAATATGAATAATTTGTATACTGCAAACACACACACACACACACACAACCCCACACATCCACACATATATACTATATATATATATATATATATATATATATATATGAGGGCAGACTGGGCTCTTACAGCTTGGTAGGTAACCAGTTAGAGAGGGATAACTCTGATTCAAAATTCCTGAGTGTCGGTCGTTGATTGGGTTTGTGGCAACCTTGATGCACCAATTCTTTCCTATCGACTGTCCAAAAAGTGTGGATGGTCCAACACAAGCCTTCACCACTATAAACAAATCACTGTGTGGGAGTTCATTGTGTGTATGAACCCTTCATAACGTCGAAAATCGACGGGAGAGTCCCATTTTTATATATATATATAAGGTGTGTCAAAATTATCGAGATTTTTTTGTACTTTTCGACACACCTTGTATTCTGAAAAAAACAATCCATTCATTGTTCATTTGTATCTTAACTCAGCTTTTATGACACATTTTTTCCTGAAAAGATCAACGTGTTGCATAGTGCCTTCTTCAACTGGCACTAAATAATTATAATGTTGCATACCTCTTCTTCTTCACTTACTTGGACATCTATTCTTCTGCTGGTCCGTCTTGGTATGCTTCTGATCGTCTTTGGTATTTCCTTCTATCATTTTGATTGGTCTGCATCTTCTTAAAGTTCTGGACTTTCTTGCTATGTTCTTGCTGGCTGGTCGTCATCTCTTAGTCTTGTTACCAAGACATTCATCAACCACAAGAACATATTAATTATCCAAACTTTTATTTCCTTAACTATACATAATCCTATAACTAACATAGCGCGCGTGAGTTCCAGTTTAGACAGAGCATAAAATGGCCGACCGCTCTGCTGACGTCTAACTGCAAACTGGCGACCGAACAGGTCCACGTGACTTCACGTATTTTGGCGGCTTCTGTAATTTTCCATGGAAGGACCGGCCATGGTATGAAAAGGGTCATCCCCTCAAATTACAGGGGATTGAAATAATCTTATGCAACCCATAGATTATGTAATAAACGTTCCATTCATTGTTCATTTCTATCTTGGTAAATACAGTTTCAAATCGATACTTTTATGACACACCTTGTATATATATGTGCATATATATATATATATATATATATATATATATATAGTTGTCTGTGTGTGTGGTCTGTGTTCTGTTATGGTGTGTGTGTGCGCGCGGTGCGTGCATATATGTGTGTGTGTGTGTGTGTGTGTGTGTGTGTGTCAAAAAATATGAGGATACGAAGTTATCCAGAAGATGAGTTAATTCTTGATATGAAGTTGAGGTTAAAACGTTTCGGTTTTTTTGCAATGGAATATTCCGCAAGTCAACCACCATCTCTACACAACATTTCATCACATGCCCTGATGAAGGTTACAAAAACTGAAACGTGATAACTCAACTTCACCATCAAGAATCAACTCATCTTTTGAATACTTCATGTTTTCTTTTTCTACATACTGTCGGATTAAATCCATTTTACTCTATTTTTCTTTATATATATATATATATATATATAATATATATATATATATAATGTGTGTGTGTGGTGTGTGTGTGTGTGGTGTGTGAGAGAGAGAGAGAAACAGAGAGTGCTAGTCTAGATTAACTTGACAAAGGAAAGCGAAACTTCCGAAATATAGAATGAAATAAAATGAAACTTAACACTTAAACACCAACTGAGTTCTTATTCATTTCACAGCAAATGCTTCACACAAAATTTTTAAAAAATTAATATTATAGTATATATAAAACATATATACAATATAAATATTCACAATGAGAACTAGACTCATCAGTTATACCAAGAAAGAAGCATACTTGAACTTCACGACAACATATCATACACACACATACACACACATATAAATAAATAAATATATATATAATATATATATATATATATATATAAGTGGAACTTACATCATTTTTTCTCAATTTTTGCGCGCTAGTCGCACGCAAGTCACGCGCAAATCGCACGCAAGTTTTTGAAAAAAATAACGTAGCGTTCAACGTTATTACAAAGCCATTAAATAGAAAGTTGCAAAACACACACAACCTTTCAATATTGTTTTAACAGACGATTTTAACTATCCGGACCATATATCTTTAGGCACCCTTTTATCTCGATTAAGAAAGGACATGTTTTCATTTACACCTCATTATATTAACAGACGATTTTAACTATCCGATCATATGATCTTAGGCACCCTTTTGATCTCGATTAAGAAAGGACATGTTTTCATTTACCACCGTCATTATTTTTAAAAACGATTTAACTATCCGGACAATGATCTTTAGGCACCCCTTTTTGATCTCGATTAAGAAAGGACATGTTTTATTTAAACCGTCAATATTGTTTAACAGACGATTTTAACTATCCGGATCATATGATCTTTAGGCACCCTGTTTTGATCTCAATTAAGAATGGACATGTTTTTCATTATACGTCATTATTGTTTCAGAGACGATTTTAACTATCCGGACCATATGTATTTAGGCACCCTTTTGATCTCGATTAAGAAGACATTTTTCATTTATACGTCAATATTGTTTTAACAGACGATTTTAACTATCCGGACCATATGATACTATCCACCATATTCTTTAGCACCCTTTTTGATCTCGATTAAGAAAGGACATGTTTTCATTTACACCGTCATTATATTTTACAGACGATTTTAACTATCCGGATCATATGATCTTTAGGCACCCCTTTTTGAACTCGATT
>CM042164.1:567573-587573 GCA_023376005.1 Doryteuthis pealeii | reverse complement strand
AGACATAAAAACACACAATCTCCATTATAATAAGATAATGGTATCTTTCTTATCTGGGATAAATGAACCTAGCATCCGCATCTTTGAGTCGATTAAGAGATTCTCCTTTTTTACATCAGATTCTAAAGAAGACACCAGTGTCAAAGTTTACTCTGCAAGATTCTTCTTTTTTTTTCCAGCTTCGCTCTTTGCATAAAACACTTTTAATTTTTCTTTTTACCTTTTCGTTTTGGCTCTTCACACAACTCCCATAACCAACACCACCTCCATCAGCAGGATGATATTTCTTTACATACCCCACATGTGTTCTCCTTTCACATACCATTATACTACCCATACCACCACCATCTCGACAGAAGAAAAAAACATTAGAACCTCCACTGTGTTTATAACACCCAATAATATACGCTTTTATTGTATGATATCCAACTAGAAATAATATAATCCTGGTATTTTTGGTCTAGCCGAAAAAATAGTATTAGTATATTTATCTTATACAATATCCAATAAGATCCGTTTTATTGTATAATATCTCACTGCAAGGACGAACTCATAAGTGATATTCTCCCGTGGACTCCTACGCACTGATAAATAATTGTTGGCCGACTAGGAGAAAACTTACATCCATCAACACTGTGGTGACAATAGGTGCTGTCTACAGGACCTACTGTTACATAATTCATAGTAGTCTATGATTTATGTACGTACATGTAGTTAGAATATTTAAATAATGTTCTTTAGATTTAAAATTGGAGATGGGTAATTTTCCATACCCGTTGGGATTATAATTGACATGACGATGATCCCAACTCCACCTTCCGCTAGAGCCGTGAGAATAAGTTTTGGTTTAGTTAGTCAGATGCGAGCCGGTACCCTATCAGAGAGGATGTATCTTATGGTTCGTAATTCACCCGCGACGGAATCATGGGCTGGTTTTTAAAAATAAAGCTCTATTAAGAAAGAAGCAAGTCTTGTTTGTTAATTGAAAATTAAAAGCAAGAAGAAACCAGCCCAATAAATCAACAAAGAAGACCAAACCCCGAAAGAAGCCCTGAAGAGAATTGGTTTGTTTGGTTTGTTTTGTTTTACGCATATCAACCTCAGTGGGTCATTTAATGCCGATAAAGTTTTGAAATAAATCAATTCTTAATGGATAATACAATTTTTTTATAAATACATTTTTCTATTTAACCCATAGATGGGACCCTAACAGGTACTACCACTCCGGGTCAGAGTGGACCAGGGAGCAATGGTTTATGAAGGGGTGCTCCACATTCCCCAAACCTCCAAAACTGGAACCTCACCATCAGATAGAGTTTAACGTCATTCCCAGGACATGTAGACCCGCGGCCACCGCGTTCTAGCACCCAAATGATAAAAAGGGGTTGGGGCTTGCCATTTGGGCAATAGGGTTGGGAAAATCATATAGGTGCTAGGGCTTGACGTGACCAGCCGATTGATCGGAGGGGGCCTCTCCGACCGCCCGTCTAGCCCAAGATACCTGAAGAGAAGTCAGGACAGATGTTGTATACCCTTTTCATTACTTACTTACTTCTATTCTTCTTCTGACGTCTTTTCTATCTTACGTCTTCTTCTAACATCTCTTCTAGCGTCTGGACTTCTCTTGGGGACTTCGTGTCTGGTCTTCCATTGGGGATTTCTCTTTATCAGAAGCTCTGTGCCATTTTGACACTAGACGAATTCTCTTATTCAAAACGGATGAGTATTAGAATGTTGACGGTTAGTCTTCAACAGATTTATAGAAAAAGAATTTCTATTTTTGTAATTAATATTGTAAATTTTCTATTTTTTGTATTTCTGATATATAAAGTAAAAAAGTATGAAGTAAAAAAAGTATGAAGTAAGGTTTTATTTTTATTTTTTGGATAATGTGAAAATTTAAAATTTGTTCGGAAGTATATGACGGAAAATGTCATGTGAAGGGGATAACACTACTAAGAGCGATGGTTGATAGGGACGGATGGTGAGAGAGTCAAGGAAATCCGCATGATTGGATTATCATGATATATAATAAATTCCTGATATTGGTAATTTATGAGGAAGTGCCTCCCGGTCTCCTACCTCAAAAATTGCTGCCCGGTGACTATCAAAATAACAACCCCAGCTCGTTGTAATTCTTGTTTATTTATCGTAATTTGTCGTAATTCTTGTTTAGACATGAAGATGGATATATAGTTTGGAATAGACTGAGATAGATAGATAGATAGATAGATAGATATGAAGATGGATAGTTTTGAATAGACTGAGCCGGGTCGTTATCTTAATAGTCATCGGGCAGCAACTCTTGTGGCAGGAGACCGCGACGCACTTCCTCATAAATTACCCTGATATTTTTGTTTTAGACGGACAAGGTTTTTTTATACAAGAAAACAGAAGTAATAAGTAGAATCAGCGGAGTGGCCTATGGTCGGTATCAACCTGATAGCGGGCGAGTCTATCCCCTTTTCGCTAGCGCTAGACCAGGGAGATTTTTTTGCTGAGGTGGAGTGCCCCAACTACCGTCAATTCCCACTTTACCGCCCAGAGCAAATTACCCAAGCTGTGCTACTCATGCGCTGAGTTATTGGCGACCGGTATCGAATCAGGAACCTTGCGATTCCAAGGCGGGCGTTCTGCCGACTGAGCTGTATATGTATTTCTTGGTGATACTGTAGGTAAACATTTTCAATTATTGCTACTTTCAATCCTTTTTTGCGTGTCTCGTATCTTCTTCATCATTTTTCTATTGTCACTTCTTTATCTTCCCATCTTTTTTTTTTTTTTTTTTTTTTTTTTTTTTTTTTTTTTTGTAGCCATCGTCCTGAAACTTCATCATTTTTATAATTTTTCATCTTTTTTTTCATTCTTTTTAGCTCCTTTTTTCTCATCCATTTTTTCTGCTTTCCATTTAACTTCTCATTTAACACCTCTTTTAGTTATTTCCTAGTTTGGTTATTTCCTAGTATTTATTTTTCCATTAAACTAACCCTAAACCCAAACCCTAAACCCAAACCCTAACTCTAACCCTTGTTGGACTTAAACTTTAAAAAAATTAAAATTAACAGTTTTATTACAAAATTTGTGGGTTCTGTTTTTTCTGGGTCACGCTGTAATATTATGTTACTCAACTTTGGGATTTAGGGTTAACTCTAACCCTAAACCCTAACCCTAACCCTTGTTCGACTTAAACTTTAAAAGAAATTAAAATTAACAGTTTTATTACAAAATTTGTGGGTTCTCTTTTTTCTGGGTCACCCTTTAATATTATTTACTCAACTAGGGGAGTGGTAGGGTTAGGGTAAGGATTAGGGTTTAGGGTTAGGGTTAGGGTTCAGGGTTAGTGTTAGTGTTAGGGGTAGGGTTAGGGTTGGGTTTAGGGTTAGGGTTAGTGTTAGGGTTAGGGTTAGGATTAAGGTTTAGGGTTAGGGTTAGGGTTTAGGGTTAGGTTTAGTGTTAGGGTTAGGGTTGGGGTTTAGGGTTAGTTTAATGGGAAAATAAATAATTTGGGTTCCTTTTTTTCTGGGTCACCCCGTAATATCATGTTACTCAACTAGAAAATAACAACTTTTTTTTATATCTCTTTTACACTTTTTTTCCATTCATTCTTCATTTATATCAACCTTTTTTTATCAACTTTTCTTTAGCTCTTCCTTTTTTTTTTCTTTATATATCTTAACTCCATCCAACTTTTCATCTATTCATAAAGTCCTCGTTATTTTTCTGCACACCAATTTACTTCGGACTCAATATGAAAATCAGTGTCTGCAGGACATCACGTGACACCTTTTTTTTTTCCCCACTGACCAAGTGCGCAAAAGCCGAGATTTTTCTTCCTTTATTTTTCAGGAAAAAGTTCTGCGAGACGATATATATAAAAAAAAAAAAAAAAGAAAATCGAACTGATTTTGAAATTAATATGAGCTATCAAACTAGATAGAGTCACAAGTTTGTTTTTTTGTTTTTTTTTTGTTTTTTTTTGTCTGTAATAACCGGCAAGCAATTAGTTTATGGTGACTTGGACTAAGTAATGGTGACAGCAATTTTCAGAAAGTAACAAAAGGCTCTCTAAATGTAAAGCCCAGTTGGAATATGATCAAGAGTAGCGGGGTTTATGATCCTCCATGGTCTGGTATGAGACAGGAAGAGAGATGAAATCCACTAACAAAAATATGCACAAAAAAAATTTATAGCGGCATTTTTAAGCAAAATGAAAAGAATCTTTTTACAGTTAGAAAAAGTTGAAATTGATCAACTATATTTTCTCACTGTATTACAGTACAAGCTGAAGTACCCGTTTACACTGGGTAATATGATTGATTGATTGAGTGATAGGTACCACCAATTTTCCCTGTGAAATTTACCCCCTCCCCTATATTTAACAGAATAAAACTGACCCTGTTGTAAAAAAAAAACGGACTGTGTTACTTATTTATCAAGATAATTTTCCTCAGTCGGATAATTTGATCTTTGAATTAACTTTCTTTTTTTTTTTGTAACAACACTTTATGTTCGTTATTTCTTTTTTGCGAGATTTTTTAAAAATAGTTCTAAAATATTTACGTTTCTTCCTTCAATATGGCCTAAACTGATCACGTGACGTATTTGGTGGCACCTATTTGAGTAAGTAATTTTAACTGCATGTCAATTGGTAAAGGGTTATTTTAGCTGCATTTTTAAGCAAAATGAAAAGAATCTTCTTTACAGTTAGAAAAAGGTGAAATTAATCAAATATATTTTCTCACTGTATTACAAGTACAAGCTGAAGTACCCGTTTACACTGAAGTAACACCGCCCTGTCGGCTGGGGCGTTAGAATGCACCGACTGCACCTCTGCAGAGGGGTAAGACTCCCCCAATGGGGCCACCTGTTGGCCGTGGGTGACGACCCGTGATGCTTAAGGATAGAGCCCAGGTGGATGAGCAGTTCATGACATGCAATACTCCACTTTGGCCCTATCTTGGGCTAGACGGGCGGTCGGTGAGGCCCCCTCCGATCAATCGGCTGGTCACGTCAAGCCCTAGCACCTATATGATTTTCCCAACCCTATTGCCCTTATGGCAAGCCCCAACCCCTTTTTATCTTATGGGTGCTAGAAAGCGGTGGCTGAGGGTCTACATGTCCTGGGAATGACGTTAAAGTCTATCTGATGGTGAGGTTCCAGTTTTGGAGGTTTGGGGAATGTGGAGCACCCCTTCATCACCATTGCTCCCTGGTCCACTCTGACCCGGTGTGGTAGTACCTGTTAGGGTCCCATCTATGGGTTAAATAGAAAAATGTATTTATTTGAAAAATTGTATTATCCATTAAGAATTGATTTATTTCAAAACGTTATCGGCATTAAATGACCCACTGAGGTTGATATGCCGTAAAACAAAACAAACCAAACCAATAAAAACAAACAAACTGAAGTAACAAAAGGCTCTTTAAATGTAAAACCCAGCTGGAATATGATCAAGGGTAGCGGAGTTTATGACCCCCCATGGATCTTTAGTAGAACTAGCAACAGAAAACACCCTCTGGGCGTCGTAAAAATTAATTTCTGAAAGACATTGGCTGAGAGGGTGGGAGTATAAAATTCAATGTCAGAGGGTTTGTATCATAAGTAAGACAAATCCTCATATTTATTAAAGGAGTAAAAAAAAAAAAAAAAAAACAATTTGAAATGAAAACTGAGCCCCGTCCCTTTCAAATAAAATGTTGCGTGCATGTAATAATCAAACAATTATTTTGAATATTTTCCACGTCAATTTTACACAAAAAAGTATGAGACAGGAAGAGAGATGAAATCCAATAACGAAAATATGCACAAAAAAAAACCTGATAGCGGCATTTTTAAGCAAAATGAAAAAATCTTCTTTACACTTAGAAAAAGGTGAAATTGATAAAATATATTTTCTCACTGTATTACAAGTACAAGCTGAAGTACCCGTTTACACTGGGTAATATGATTGATTGATTGAGTGATAGGTACCACCAATTTTCCCTGCGAAATTTACCCCCTCCCCTATATTTAACAGAATAAAACTGACCCTGTTGTATAAAAAACGGTCTGTGTTACTTATTTCTCAAGATAACGGTGAGTAATTTTCCCCAGTCGGATAATTTGATCTTTGAATTAAATGTTTTTCTTTGTAACAACTCTTTATGTTCGTTATTTCTTTTTTGCAAGATTTTTTTAAAAATAGTTCAAAAATATTTACGTTTCTTCCTTCAATATGGCCTAAACTGATCACGTGACGTATTTGGTGGCACCTATTTGAGTGTGTAATTTTAACTGCATGTCGATCGGTAAAGGGTTATTTTAGGCAAAAGTAAAGGAAATTTTCTTTTACACTTATAAGTAAGTAAAGTCGACGGGGCGGCCTAAAGTCGGTATCAGCCAGTCAGCGAGGGAGTCTTTCCCCTTTTTCAATAGCGCTAGACCAAGGAGATTGTTTTAGCATCTGAGGTGGAGCGCCACACCTACCATCAGCTCCTTACTTTACCGCACAGATCCCTGTGCTACTCATAACGCTGAGTTGGCGGGACCGGTATCGAACTAGGAACCTTGTGGTTTCTAGCCGAACGCTCTACCGACTGAGCTAACGAAATTAATAAAATGTATTTTTTTTACTGTGTTATAGTACTAGCTGAAGTACCTGTTTATACTGGGCAATGTCTTTGTTGGTATCTTTCCATCTGCTAGAGACGATGGAGTAGTGTCCACTTTTCTTTCTTCTTTTCTTTTCTTTTCTTTTTTTTTTTTTTTTTTGCAACTGCATCTGAGCGAGTGGCCGAACAGCTCAATTTTTGAATGGCACTCTCAGGTGCAGTGACTGAAAATAAAAAGTGATGCTTGCTGACGTTGCTGCTGTCTCTCCTTCCTTCTGGCTCTCTTTTCTGTGGTGGCTTCTTTCCTCTCTGTGTCACTTCTTTTCGTGTCTTGTTTGACAAGGAGGCACCAGGCCGCTCGGTTTTCTGCACCAACCTCCCATGTGTTAGTGTTGATGTGGCATGTCTTCATATCCCTCTCGCAGACGTCTTTAAAGCGTACGCGTATATCCCTTCCGGTCGGGAGCCTTCAACCAATTCGCCATACAGTAGGTCTTTGGGAATGCAGCCTTTGTCCATCCTCCTGAAATGAGGGATGGACGAAGGCCGCATCCTCAAAGACCACTAGGCAATATAATTGATTGATTCAGTGATTGTCAACCGATCTAGGGTTATTTTATGCAGCGATGTTAGAGAATCGCGTTCAGTCCAATCGAATACGTATATTTTTTAAACAGATCTATTGGACGCATAGATGGGATTCTAACAGTTACTACTAATCCAGCTCAGGGTGGACCTGGGAGTAATGGAAATGAAGGGGTGCTCCGCACTCTCCCAGAGCTACAGAACTGAAGCCTTGTCTTTAGTTGCAGTTTAGTTTAATACCCACGACACCCCTTATTTTGAAGGGGGGGGGCTTACCCTCTCTGTAGGTGATACAGCCCATTCTAAGCCCCATCGACAGGCCTACCTACACTGGTTAAGAGGACAAGCCATGCATTACAGATAGTTATTTTTAATCTATTTTTCTGAATTTTTAGATGAGTCTTGATAATTAGTATTCGGGAAGCTTCTCGTACTCGAATAATAATTAACACAGCTTAACACCTGTACCCCAGCTATGGTTAGCGGAATGAGAACAGGATACCCCCGTGGACTGAATAAAGGGTTAGGTTCAAAGTTCCGTGATGGCTTCCGATTACAACAAGAAGGTTCCCGAGTCCGAGTAGGTTCCCGAGTCAGACAAGAAATACCCGAAGAAGGTAGGGCAGATCGGCCGAAACGTTGTACAGATAACAATAAAGATGAGGACAAGAGTCAGAATAATACAAATAATACTATTTTTTTAATCTAATTTAGACATTTATCGATTTAGACGATTTTTTTTTTGCCTGGACTCATTCCTCAAAAATATTGATGCTATGTAATTTTTTCAGCAGACAGAATTACATATGTACCAATAATACTAATTAGCAATGTTAAAATATTATTAAAGCCTATTATTAAAATTCAAATAATTACCTTAGTAAGATAATTCGTAATTTTTTATCAATCTTGATTTTTATGATTAGTTAGGCTTTACAGCAACATGGCCTCCTACTAAAATTGTGCTTCGTGCAACGGTTATCGACATAGGATGTTGACTGGACTACTTAAGCTTAAATCCTTAACGAGGCTGTTAGCATTTGACAGCGCTAATGCCGACGGGAAAGGTATTAATTCAATTATTCTTCCTCCCGTGATGGATAACTAGTAGGGCAGACTGGGCTCTTTAACATTGGTGTTGGGTTGTCTGCCCGAAATCCTGGTCGCAGTTAAAGAAAAACAGTCGTTTAAAAAGCTTTTCAAATGCGTGTTCTACAGTTGGGAGTCACCAATTGTAAGGTTCAAGGTTATAATAATGTTATAATTGGTTGAACAAAACAACTCCGACACGACGTTACATAATTATTGGATCCCTAATGCTTTTATAAGGTATTGTAGAAATCATAATGGCGATTGACCTTGAGGGTGAGTGATGGCGCTTGACCTCAATCTCACCTTGCCTTCCGGGGATAAATCGTGAGAACCGGAAGGCATAGAAGACCCTGTTCCGGTTTAAGGATATAGTAAGTTTAAGTCAGTTAGGAGTTAGAAGCCGAGCTAGCAAGATGTAAGGATCTGCGCAGACGTCTGGTTTGGGGATTTATAAATAAAGTAACATCAACGTAAATCGAAGTCTTGTGTTTATTACCTAAAAACTAACAATAACACAGGGCTTCTGATAAGGTGAAATCCAACAGAAACCAGACCCGAAGTTCCCAAGAAAGTCAACACCAGACGCTAGACCAGACCAAGATGATAGACGATCAGAATATCAAAGCCGGTCAGAAGAATAGATGACCAAGATATAGAAGAAGTAAAGAAGTAAAGAAAGGTATATAACATTATATCGATTTAGTACGGTGAAAACATCAGTACGTAACAACGAGTGTTAAACATAACATGGACTTTAATACAGGCACATGGAAATGATACATATAACATAAATACAAAGAAGATGTTAAGAAAGGATTTTAAATCAAGTGTAGGCCAACTGGCATAACCAATTCATGCACACAACTACTGAGACAGCTCACAAGAATTCAACTTAAAAACATACACATTGTCCAAATAGTACACCGCCCTGTCGGCTGGGGCGTTAGAATGCATCGACTGCACCTCTGCAGAGGGGTAAGACTCCCCAATGGGGCCACCTGTTGGCCGTGGGTGGCGACCCGTGATGCTTAAGGATAGAGCCCAGGTGGATGAGCAGTTCATGACATGCAATACTCCACTTTGGCCCTATCTTGGGCTAGACGGGCGGTCGGAGAGGCCCCTCCGATCAATCGGCTGTTCACGTCAAGCCCTAGCACCTATATGATTTCCCCAACCCTATTGCCCTTATGGCAAGCCCCAACCACTTTTTATCATATGGGTGCTAGAAGGCGGTGGCTGCGGGTCTACATGTCCTGTGAATGAGGTTAAACTCTATCTGATGGTGAGGTTCCAGTTTTGGAGGTGTGGAGCACTCCATTCATCACCATTGCTCCCTGGTCCACTCTGACCCGGAGTGGTAGTACCTGTTAGGGTCCCATCTATGGGTTAGATAGAAAAATGTATTTATAAAAAATTGTATTATCCATTAAGAATTGATTTATTTCAAAACATTGGCATTAAATGACCCACTGAGGTTGATATGCCGTAAAACAAAACAAACCAAACTAAATAGTACAACAATCTAATTCTCACGTAAATGCTTCCCTCTGAGAAGCCTTTAGAGAAGTCAGAGTCACAGTTCTTGTAGTTCCGGAGGATGGATTCCGTGGATGGGTTCCGGTGTATTCCTGTGGCGAATTTAAGGCCAAAGCTCAATGCTTTGGGGGAAATATCACAATATGGTCGAACAAAATATAGGTAAATTATCTTCCCGATAAAATGCTTCTCAAATTCAGTTTGCGTTTTTGTAAAAATATATTGTAAAAATTCAATCGAAAGAAAAATATCTAATGTACAATTTTTTAACATTTAGGCTAATTTTTACCCAATCTGATACCCGATACAGCAATGAAAAAACGTTTGTGACAACCTCATTCAGTTAGAATTACCCTGAAGAACCATTCGGGTGAAACCTAGGTAGATAGTGTCTGACATGTAGGTCCTAATAATCATGCTCTACTTAATGTATTGAGCACTTATACAATTTAGAAAACTTCCACGGTGTGTTTTCTTTTGGCCACTACATACGATACTGATGATTATTTTCAGAAATACAAAGAAAATATAAAAAAGGACACATCCATGAATAGATAAATAAGGAGGTATACAAGAGATACCGAAATGTACATATAGAAGTAATGGACAGCTATGGATAGTCCATCGACTGAAGTCAATTACCAGTGGCTGTAATGGGGGCCGAAGCCCCCACACGAGAAGGTGTAGACATAAACGTCTAACCCATGTGTGTGAGTTCCCGGAGAAGAAAGAGAAGGAGAGTTTGAAACAAGCGCTTTAATACAAAAACCCCTGGTGGTAACAACGGGAACCGAGAGGGAAGATAACTCTTCCAGGCAAGGGAAGATAACTCTTCCAGGCAAGGGAAGACAACCCAACATTGGTACGCCAACCAATCGCGTAGAACGAAAACTGAATTTAAACCTGTTGTAGAACTGGATAAAGATTGACTACACTTAGCTATTCTTGCCCAAGATACGGTATCTGAGTAGCGTTTCCGTCGACCTAGCCAGGTTACGGAATAAGTCTATCAAGTGTCACATTTTACCTGCGGGGGATGCTTTTTAGATTAAACTCTTTCTTTGGGGTCGATGAATATGCATACTAAATTTGTTTTTCCCTTCGTCTGTCTGCAGAAGGCGGAAGGAATTGTCTTTCCAATCATTAATATAGATTAATATGCCGAAAAATGGGGAATGTGGACGACACAACTGTTGTAAAGTAAAATTTGATTGAAATTGTAACGCAAAGAAGGTGGAGTGGCCTATTGTCGATATCAGCCTGACAACAAAGGAGTCTATACTCTTTACACTAGCGCTAGACCAGAGATTTTGTTTTTGCAAATGAAGGGGAAGCGCCACTAGCTTCTGACTTTACCGAAACACAAGGAAGTCAGGCTACTCATGCGTATACTTTGCGAGAGCTGGTATTGAACCGGGAACCTTATAGCTCCGAGACTGATGCTCTACCGACTGAGCTAAAATAAAATCTGTGTTTGGTAATCTGAAAATTAGCTACATAAATGAGAGTAACCTCCCCTTGTTTGTTTCACTTTGAGGAAGGCTTTATGTTTTGGTCGGCCATTTTCATTTCACCGTAAATCTACACTGAAAAATGAACTTAATTGTTATTAAGAATACATTTTATGATATTTTCGCAGTTGTATTGATTACGGTGAAATGAAAATAGCCGACATATGGCTTCCTCAAAGTGAAATAAATAAGGGGGGTTACTCTTACACATATGTTCATACAACTGGTAATGCAAAAGCAACAGCAGCAGTGCAATCAGCAGAGCGTTAATCCCATGATGACCGTGGGGTCAGACATGGCTTCAAAGATAGAAAGCTAGCAGGAACACACTCCAATTGTAGTTCTTTTTCTTCTTTTTTTATTAATAGACACTTAGGACTTTGGTCTTTAGTAGAACTAGCAACAGAAAACACCCTCCGGGCGTCGTAAAAATTAATTTTTGAAAGACATTGCCTGAGAGGGTGGGAGTTAAAAATTCAATGTCAGAGGTTTTGTATCATAAGTAAGACAAATCCTCATATTTATTAAAGGAGTAAAAAGAAATAAAACAATTTGAAATGAAAACTGAGCCCCGTCCCTCTCAAATAAAATGTTGCGTGCATGTAATAATCAAACAATTATTTTCAATATTTTCCACATCAATTTTACACAAAATTGTAGGTATTCATCTATTAGTAAACTTTTTAGTTAACTTTTGTTACTGTACAAAAATTTTTTTTTTAAAAAGACGAGAGTGAAAAACAATTTTGAAAATTGTTTACTGAAATTTTGGGTGAATATAGCATAAGAATATTGTGACATAAGCTGTGACGTAGAGCTATGACGTAGTTTTTGTTACAGACAGAAATACAGAAAATCTCCATTATTAAGAGATTAATAGATAGATGTCCTGTTGCTTCTGTAACGATTTTAGTGGCCATCCTTTAGGCTTCAAGTAAGAACGTTTGTCCAGCGGGGACCCTTTGTGTTAAGCAGAGCACGATTCTTAGTAAAGAATCCTTTGGTTGTTCCTTGGTGCTCCTCAGTTTTGCAAGTCCTTCGTCAATGAGTGCAAATGGACGTCTCTGAATATCAGCGATTAAGTAGTTAACCAGCCACGTATTCGGTTTAAATGAGTTTAAAAAAATATTTGAATACCTAACAAGAATGAATAGAATTAAAAACGTGTTCGGTATAAAATAACCCAACAAGAGTTGACATGCTGTAAAATCCAACAAACCAACCAAAACCATGAACAGTGCCAAATGCCTTATGCAATTTTATTAATTTATGGTTTCATTTTGATTGTTCCACTAGAAATAATAAACTTTTGCTTCGATATAAAATTAAATTCATTAAAATGTTGTTTAGGGAATATATATATATATATATAATATATATATATATATATATATATATATATATATATATATGAGGAAAGAGGTTAGGAATAAATCCGACAGAATGTAGTAGAGATATGATAAACACAAGGACAGAACTCAGACAAAAGTGTGTAGGATATATTTCGCTAGAGCTTTGAGCTCGGCATCATCAGTCTTTTTATTGATTATCAAAGGTATCATACAAGTGTTTTATAGAGGGAAAAGTGGACAGAAGGGGGGTGGGGTGTAAATTTGTATGGTTGGCACTATTACACTTGAAGAGTTAGTAGTGAGCCAACGTAAAGTATTATTAGAAGAGTGTTCAATATCTGTGATATAGCGTGGATTTATATATATATATAATATAATATATATATATATATATATATATATATAGATAGATAGATAGATAGATAGATAATAAGTAATCCACATACACGTGTTTCGGAGTATCACTCTTCATCAGTGTGGTTATAACGTTTAACAGCTACCATATATATATATATATATATATATTATATATATATATGAATTAAATATTTTATGAAAAAACAAATGATGTTGATAATCGCTGACAGTATCTGTTTCAACCTTTAGCGGTTTTCTTCAAGAGCGGAATACAAATACTATATATATCATATATATTTCGCTCTTGAAGAAGACCGCTAAAGGTTGAAACAGATACTGTCAGCGATTATCAACATCATTTGTTTTTTCATAAAATATTTAATTCATACTGTCGGATTCACTTCCATCTACTTATATATATATATAATATATATATTATATATATATATATATATATATATGCATGGAAACAAGTCTGCTAGCATTGGTTTAATGCTATGCAGGCTTAATTGTTTAAGGTTGCATAGAATGAAACTAATGGCAGCAGACTGGTCTCCATGCAAATAAATATATACTAAAATATATATTTATATCTATATATATGTGTGTCTGTGGGTGTATGTGTGGGTGTCTCTCTCTCTCTCTCTCTCTCTCTCTCTCTCTCTCTCTCTCTCTCTCTCTCTCTCTCTCTCTCTCTCTCTCTGTATAATTCAGTAAATAGAATTTTAAAGAATGTGATATATGTTACATTGTACTGACTTTTGAGAAAAGAAAAATGAGATCCTAAGTTAATCTTAGTAAATGCTTTTTTTTGTTTTGTTTTTTTTCTCCATATTTGATGGATATCAAAGGTCACTGAATGTCAACCTCTTTGTATCCATCACAGTTCGATCGTCATGTACTTTGTGAAGCCCATTATTTCTCTTTCTCTATCTTCATGGGAAATTATAATTCATTCGATTCAACCGGCTTCATTTTTTATGCTTTTTTTTGTTGCCTTTTGGTCTTCGTAGTAGGAGAAATACCACAAAATGAATCAACACACACGTTATGTTACGCCGTAATAAATCCACTGCGCACTGGAAAAATACTAAATTAGTTGGTGTTTATACGAGGTGTGTCTGAAAAGTAATGAAACTGTTGTCACAAACAATTCATTTAAAATCCAAACACCGCCCTGTCGACTGGGGCGTTAGAATGCACTGACTGCATCTCTGCAGAGGGGTAAGACTCCCCCAATGGGCCACCTGTTGGCCGTGGGTGGCGACCCGTGATGCTTAAGGATGGGGCCCAGGTGGATGAGCAGTTCATGACATGCAATACTCCACTTTGGCCCTATCTTGGGCTAGACGGGCAGTCGGAGAGGCCCCCTCCGATCAATCGGCTGGTCACGTAAAGCCCTAGCACCTATATGATTTTCCCAACCCTATAGCCCTTATGCCAAGCCCCAACCCCTTTTTATGATATGGAAGCTAGAAGGCGGTGGCTGCGGGTCTACATGTCCTGGGAATGAGGTTAAACTCTATCTGATGGTGAGGTTCCAGTTTTGGAGGTTTGGGGAATGTGGAGCACCTCTTCATCACCATTGCTCCGTGGTCCACTCTGACCCGGAGTGGTAGTACCTGTTATGGTCCCATCTATGGGTTAAATAGAAAAATGTATTTATAAAAAATTGTATTATCCATTAAGAATTGATTTATTTCAAAACTTTATCGGCATTAAATGACCCACTGAGGTTGATATGCCGTAAAACAAAACAAACAAACAAATTAAAATCCAAACAACAAACGAAATGTTTTATCCTCCAAAGTAGTCCCCTCTTGAATAAGCTCCTGAATAGATTAGACTTGATGTCTAACTTTAAGGACATTATGATATGGTGGATCCCAAGTGACATAGGAGTGAGGAGGGAATGAAAAAGCTGACTCTGCAGCTAAATCGGCTCTAGATTTGATCCCCGACAATTTCAAGATACCATATACTGATTTGAAACCTAAAATTAATAGATTACTTCATACAAAATGGCAACAACACTGGAATAACAACATCTACAATAAACCCTTCCTAATCAAACCCACTTTGGGAGACTGGAGATCAACTTTAAGGAAGTCTAGAAAGGAACAAGTCATTGTGTCCCGATTACGCATTAGTCATACAAGACTAACGTACTTCTATATACTCAAACAAGAACAACAACCACAATGTGGAACATGTCAAACTCCTTTGACAGTTAAACACTTATTCATGGAATGCAGTTTTATTTGCTCACATCAGAAACCGTTATTTTAAAGCAAACAATATGAAAGATCTGTTTGAAAATGTCAACATGGAGGATATTCTCTCTTTTTTTTTAGGGAAATAAAATTATACCATAGAATATAGACATGAAACAAATCAATACCATACAACATAATCTCCAATAATGCTAACGCATTGATAAAACCAATTACTAAAAAGTATAAATATGAATACACGATATGTATAACTAACTGTTAGGCATGACATAATCCCAGATGGGTTTATTTGCCGTTAAAATCAATAAACAAACAAACCATCCTTCTCTGTCACGCTTCTCTGCCCTGCTGGAAGGATTTTTCTGATATGTCTCTCAGTTTCATCGTTACCGATCTCTTGATGGCCTCTACGCATTCAAAACGGGTCTCCTTGGGAAAAAGAAAAAGTCACAATTGTTGTCCTGTCACAACGATCGTCCTTTCCCGCGCACTTCCCAAGCTGAAAGGGCTCATCAAGGAGAATGGATTTCAATTCCTCTTGTTTTTCTTTTCCAAGACTTTGAAGACCGTTCAAAGCTCATCATCTACAATTGAAATCAATGTCGCACTCATGTTCCACTGCTTTTTTAGTTCTCAGGCAAGATCCAAGTATTTGTTCCGCTTTTAGCTTTCTTCCATTTTTACTCTATGATCCGGTGAAATGACAAAATCCACTTGATGACAGGTTTTTTCATTCTTGTTCACTTCTTCTTCACGATCTATCTATTTATCTTCTTCTTCTTCTTCTTCTTCTTCTTCTTATTATTATTATTATTATTATTATTATTATATATTATTATTATTATTATTACTAGCAAATATATGCACCCTCCGGGTGCAATTATTTAAGTTTTAATGTAATAAAATATTTTATAAAATTAGAAAGGCTAATGAAACTAAATAAGAATACAGATAAAAAGATTTGAAACAGAGGGGGCGTATAATAAAAGATTTGAAACAGAGGGAGTATAATAAAAAATGGAACAACTGAAACTTACTCTTCCATCACTCTCGTCTCTCATTGTTATTTTTTCTAATTCAAGTATTTAGTTATAAGAGGAAGTAAAGAATAAAATGACAGTTATTTTATCTTGTTAATGGATTTCATTTAAGATTCATTTAAGAGATTTTTGCTTATATTCATTAAAATAAAACCAAACAGTTAGAAATCAATAATACTAAGCACATATTTATTAAATTCGATTTTTAATATTGATATACAAATTAGCCTCCCGTTCACATTGTAAAGCGCTATTTTGTTGTATATATAAAATAATTGCATGTTGTCAGTATGTAGGACATAGTTAACTGTATTAATAATGTAAGACAATTTTATTAATAATTGAGGTTTAGATAAAAATAAAATCATGGAGAATATGATGTTAATAACTATGAGAATTGTGACTTGAGTAGGAATATAGTTTCGGTTACAGACAGAAAAACACACAATCTCCATTATAATAAGATTATGTTTTACACCTGTCTTGGCTGATTGTTCACTGGAGACTGAGAGACAGTAAGTCTTTTCAGGTCTCCAGAGTATTCTTGTCGATCTTAACAGTGCTGTAGTTTGGATGGTTTCGATTCTTCCTCTGATTTCCAATTCCCCCAAATTCTTTTCCAGAGATTTGGGGACCGTTCCAAGGGCATCAATTACAATTGGTACAATCTTCACCTTCATGTCCCATAGTTTTCTCAGTTCTCTGGCAAGGTCCAAGTATTTGTGTATCTTTTCGCTTTCTTTCACTTTCAGTCGTCGACGGAACTGCAAGATCCACGACAAGATAGGTTATCTTCTCCTTGTTAATCTATACTAGGTCTTGTCTCCTGGCCGGGATTAGGTGATTTGATGAGTCTCATTCTCCAGGAAGCTTATGAGTTGTTAAGTAAAGTTGACAGAATGGCCTATTGTCGACATCGATCAAACAGCGAGCGAGACTATCCACTTTTCGCGAGTACTAGACCGGGAAGATTGTTTTTGCTGAGGTGGAGCGCTACAACCCACGTCAGCTCCACACTTTAACGCACAGATAAGATTACCCAATCGGTATTACCCATGCGCAGAGTTGGCGGAGACCAGTATCGAACACGGAACCTTGCGATTCCGAGACGGGTGCTCTACCGACTGAGCTAAACCGATGCAACAGAATCCTTTTGGATGAGCAGTCTATGCTATGCAGCATCCCACTTAGGCCCTTAATTAAACTAGACTAGTGGTCGGAGTTTCCTCTCTGAACAATCGGCTGGTCACATCAAACCCTAGCACCTATATGATTGTCACCAAACTTATTGCCTTTATGGTAAGCACCAACCCTTTTTATCATATATGTGATAGAAGGCAATGGCTAAGGGTCTTCATGTCCTGGGAATGACGTATTCCACCCGATTGCAGAAATGCAATAGCCTGGATGGTCTCAATTCTTTCTCTGATTTCCAGATCCTCCAGTCTTTTTTCCAAGCTTTTTGAGACCGTTCCAAGTGCACCAATTACAATTGGTATCACTTTAACCCTCATATTTTACAGCTTTTTCAATTTTCTGAGAAGGTCCAGATATTTGTCTATCTTTTCGTTTTCCTTCACTTTCACCCCGGGATCTGCTGGAACTCCAAAGTCTACCAGTTGATGGTGAGGTTCCAGTTCTGGAGGTCTGTGGAATATGGAGCAACTCTTCATCACCATTGCTCCCAGGTGCACTTTTACCCGGAGTGGTAGTATCTGTTAGGGTCCCATCTATGGGTTAAATTTTTAAAAAATATGTTCATAAAAAAATTGAGTATCCATTAAGAAATAATTTATTTTAAAATATTGTCGGCATTAAATCACCCACCAAGCTTGATATGACCTAAAACAAACCAAATCAAACCAAAGTCTACATAAGATCATTAATTTTATCACAGTTATGCATTAGCTGGTGGTATTTCACTAGAGTCTGAGTGACAACAAGTCAACTCAAGTCTCCAGGACTCTTCTGAGTATTCTACCCGATTGCAGAAATGCAATAGCCTGTATGGTCTCAATTCTTCTTCTGATTTCCAGATCCTCCAGTCATTTTTCCAATCTTTTTGAGACCGTTCCAAGTGCAACCAACTAAAATTGAATCACTTTCACCCTCATATTACAGCTTCAGATCCAGATATTTGTCCATCTTTCGTTTTCCTACATCTTCACCCGCGGGATCTGCTGGAACTCCAAAGTCTAACAGTGAAAAGCTCTCTCTCTCTCTCTCTCTCTCTCTCTCTCTCTCTCTCTCTCTCTTCGCTTCTTAATCAATAAATGGTTGGGTTCGGGCTGGGATAAGGTGATCCGTCTTTATCTCAAAGATTCATATTATTATTAATAATTATTTTTATTTATTATTATTCAGTAGTAGTATAGTAAGTATGGGGGCTGCTGCTACTGTTTTCCGTTTAATATCTCTCTCTCTCTTCTCTCTCTCTTCTCTCTCTCTCTCAATTTCGTCTCTCTCTATCTCTCTCTCTCTCTCTTCTTATTAATCATAATAGGTTTGGGTCTTCTGTCTGGGATACGTGATTCCATCATTATCTCAAAGATTAATTATTATTATTATTATTATTATTATTATTAACATAGCAGCTGCTGCTACTGTTTGTCCGTTAATTTCTCTCTCTCTCATCTCTCTCTCTCTCTCTATCTCTCGTCTCTCTCTCTCTCTTCTCGCTTCTTATTAATCAATAAATGGTTGGGGTCTTCGGGCTGGGATAAGGTGAATCCGTCTTTATCTCAAAGATTATTATTATTATTAATATTATTATTATTATAGTAGTAGTAGTAGTAGTAAGTAGTATTGGGGCTGCTGCTAGCTGTTTGTCCGTTATTATCTCTCTCTCTCTCTCTCTCTCCTCCTTCTGTCTCTTCTACTCTCTCTCTTTTCTCTCTCTCTTCTTATTAATCAATAATAGGTTTGGGTCTTCTGTCTGGGATACGTTTGATCCATCATTATCTCAAAGATTATTTTATTTTATTATTATATTATTATTAATTAACATAGCAGCTGTGCTACGTTGTCCTTTAATTTTCTCTCTCTCTCTCTCTCTCTTCCTCTCTCCTTCCCTCCTCTCTTCTCTTCTCTCTCATCTCTCTCTCTCTCTCTCTTTCACATTTGGCAAATTTATTGGCTGAGCAGATGTTTTTTCTGAATGGTGTACAGGCCAATTTAATAAAATGATTTTTTTTTAAAAACGCCCCATTCTCATCTCAATTATCGACTTGTTATTTTGTATGTATTTTGATACAATTCCTCTATTTACCGACAAATCCAGCTTCTCCGAAACCAAGTTGTATTTTAGAGGTAGAATAAGCTACAAATAAAATAGTACAACTAAATGAATTATGACAAAAAATAAAGCGTTAATATTAGAGACCGATGCTTAGACATTTTATATTTTTTTTCCTTCACCTACTGAACTCTTTTTCTTGTCTTTGTTCCATTTGCATCTCACGTATTTTCTAATTTTTATGTCACTCTTTTTTTTTTGTATTTGGTGGCAATATTTCTGACCTCTGTCTCTGTCCTGCTGTCTGTCTTGTCTGTCTGTCTCTCTCTCACTCTCATCCTCACACACAACGCACATACATACACTGCTTTACATTCATTACACCTCTGCTCTCCTCGTCCCTCTCCTCTCTCTCTCCTCCTCTCTCTTCTTTATTTCATTCCCCTTTGCATTTTAAATCGTTTAAT
>CM042164.1:564667-567473 GCA_023376005.1 Doryteuthis pealeii | reverse complement strand
TTTTGTTGCGCGTCCTGTTGTGTTTCCGCTTTCCGTTTCAGATTCAGCCAATTTCAGAAGGCCATGTTTTGATGCAATGCACAGAAAGCCCTGATGGATTTCACATGTCCAACATCCATCGTGTACCGTCCGTTGTAACAGTGATAACAAAGATAACAATGACAAGGAATACTTTACCACAGTTCCCATGGTGATCGTTGTCTTATCCCTATCTCGCCATTAACACACACACAGACACATCGAAATACACCTTGTAACTATTCATTTGTTAGCACAGACATATGCATACATGAAATATATATATATATATATATATATATATATATATGTGTGTGTGTGTGTGTGTGTGTGTGTGTGTGTGCGTTGAAAAAATAAATAAAGGAAGGAAAGAAAGTATTGAATCGATAAAATAGGACATTTTAATAAATTTGACTTACACGTGTTTTGGCCAGGAGTTTAGCCATGTGTACATTATTCAATCTATTATTAGTTATGGTATTCGTTGGAAAGCAGAGAATTTTTTAAATGTTCGTAAAAAGAACCTTTTTGAAATCACGTAAAGAGAGTGTTCAAACGCGGGCGAGAAAGACGGTTAATGACGTCATGTCGCATGCGACGAATTTTGAAGCGGAGAGATGATGGCATTTCAAAAAATAAGGATTTACTCTGAGGAAGGTTGTATCTTCTTTGTGTGCGGAACATTTCTACATTTTTTCTATTATTATTATTTCATTTCATTTGGTTATCTAAAAAATACTGATAGTTTGAATAATGTACACATGGATAAACTCCTGACCGAAACACGTGTAAGTAAAACTGATTAAAACATCATATTTTATCCATTCTCTACTTTATTTCCTTTTTAAACATACCGTCGGATCCCTTCCATTTTCATTTTACACACACACACACACACACACATACACACACACACACACACATATATATATATATATATATATATATATATATATATATATATATTCAAAAATAAAATTTCATTTTACATATATATATATATATTCAAAATAAAATTTCACTCTGATGAAGGTCGAATCTTCTCTGTGTGCGGAATATTTTCACACAGATAAACTGACCGAAACATATGTGTAAGTGATATTGATTAAATTCATCTTTTATTATCCATTCTGTTCTCTCTTTTCTTTATTCATTCTTCCTCATATTGTCGGATTTATTTCCAATTTCCATTTTTACACACACACACACACACACACACACATACATATATATATATATATATATATATATATATATATATATATATATCTGTGTGTGTGTGTGTGTGTGTGTGTGTGTGTGTGTGTGTGTGGAGAAAATTTAGAAACAAACACGGGATCTAAGGATGGATGGAAATTTATAGTCGATATTCAAACATTTCGGTTAACAATAGAAACCTTCATCAGGACTGTGAAAATAAGAAAAAAACAAGGATTTGTGTGCATAAAAGATGATGGATGTTCTGTATGCGTTGAATTAGAAAAAATGAGTGAAAAATAGGTTCGTTACCGTTAGTTGAGTGGTGTTTATAGTTTAATGTTGATGATGTGATTACTGCGTGTGAAAGCAAATATTAATGATAGGAACACATGAAATCGAAAAGCCAAACGTGATTGGCCCACGAGTAGATGTTGAAAAGGTGTGACGTATTCCATATAAATATCAATGTATGTGGAGAAAGGTAGACAAACACGGGAATGCCAAACGATAACACCGATAGACTTTGTAAAGCTTTATTCTACTTAGAATAATTGGTACACTTGTTGAGAGTTTATATAGTCTAGTATTCACTAGAGAGTTCTCCAAAAGGGAGGTAATCATAAAATAGTGGAGGTAACTGTCAATTACTTATTACACGCTGATTGTATCTCCCACCAAAAAAATCTTTGTCTATCTTTCTCCACATACTGTCGGATTAACCTCCTCACATTTCTCCCATATCAATGCATAAAAACGAGAGAAGTATTGATTGTTAAACTATTTAACATACATATACATATATATACATATATATATATATATATATATATAAACATATGTATATATATCATATTGTGTTGTTATTGCTATGGCCGGGGTTTGTAGTTTTATAGCTATTAATCATTGATTATATGCATATATATACATATATATATATATATATATATATACATGTATATGGAGGCGCGTGGGCTAGTGGTTAGAGTCGTGGAAAATAGACTCGTCGATTCGAGTTCAATTCCTAGACAAAGCTGTTGGCATTTCACATAGCGCTAATACCCTTGGGAAAGGTATGAATCCATATATTCTCCCTCCAGCTATGGGTTAAATAGTAGGGCAGACTGGGCCCTTCAGCCTTGGGTAGGTAACCAGTCTAGGAGAGGGATAACTCTGAAGTCGGTCGTTCATTGGGTTTGTGGCAACCCTTGATGCACCAATTCTTTCCTATCGACTGTGCCAAAAAGTGTGGATGGTCCAACTCAAGCCTTCACCCCTATAAACAAATCACTGTGTAGGTGTTCATCGTATGAACCCTCATGCGTCGAAAATCGACGAGAGAGTCCATAATGCATATATATATATATATAAATATTTTTGGGAGAATAAGTGCTTAATTGAAGTCGTACCTAATTTTGAAAATCAATTGATTAATAATTAATTAATTAGGCGGGAATGCCTATTAAATGTAAGGCTAAACAAATCGAGAAAAATCAATCTCTGTATGTACATTTCGGCCTATTAGGCCTCATCAGCAGAGCTATAGATGGGAAGACCGCTCTGCTGATGAGGCCTAATAGGCCGAAATGTA
>CM042164.1:509667-562167 GCA_023376005.1 Doryteuthis pealeii | reverse complement strand
TGGACTCTCGCGTCGATTTTCGACGCATGACGGTTCACACACACAATAAATACCCACACAGTGATTTGTTTATAGTGGTGAAGGCTTGTGTCCGACCATCCACACTTTTTGGCACAGTCGATAGGAAAGAATCGGCGCATCAAGGGTTGCCACAAACCCAATCAACGAACGACCTCAGAATTTTTGAATTCAGAGTTATATATACTAGCAAATATATGCACCCTCCGGGTGCAAGTATTTAAGTTTCGATATAATAAAATATCATATTAAATTTGAAAGGCTAATGAAACTGACTAAGAATGCAGATAAAAAGATCTGCAACAGAGGGGGTATAATCGAAAAATAGAACAACTTTGAAACTAACCCTTCCATCATTTTCCATTACTCCCCTCTTTTATTGGTAAATTTTCATAATTTAACTATTTAGTTAGAATAGGAAGTAAAGGATAATATTACAGTTATTTCTTCTTGTAAATAAATTTCTTTTAAGATTTATCCACGATATTTTTGTTTATATTTCTTAAGATAAAACCAAATAATTAGAAATCAATAATACCAAGCACATATTTATTAAAATAACATTTTAAATATCAATATGCAAATTAGCCTTCTCGTTCAAACTGTAAACCGCTATTTTGTTGTATATATAAATACAATTGCATGTTATTAGTACGTAGATATGGTCAACAGTATTAATAATGTAAAACAATTTTTATTAATAACTAAAGGTTTAAAAGAATGAAATCATGGAGAATTTGACGTAAATGATTAAGGGAATTGTGACTTGAGTAGTAATATAGTTTCGGTTACAGACAGAAAAACACACAATCTCTTCAAGATATATATATATATATATAATATATATATGTTGTGTGTGTGTGTGTTGTAAAATCGAGTTGATCTTTTAATGGACAACAAAATTTTATTAGAAAGACAAGTAAGCAAGCCAAATGCAATACTATACGAATTTCTAAAGGAGGTTTATTCCAATTACATCAAATGCCGAATGGATTTACCCTTTCACTCTACGACATCTTGTCATCTTGAAACCAAATTCGAAACTGGAGTTCCTCTAGACTAATGGCTTTAATTTATTTTAATATTCTTTCTATTTTAGGGCATACGGGCATGAGGATTCGGCATACGCTACTCTTCAGAATTGTTTGGTTTGGTTTGCTTTGCTTTACGGCACATCAACCTCGGTGGGTCATTTAATGCCCACAAAGTTTTGAAATAAATTCATTCTTAATGGATACTTGAATTTTTTATAAACTCATGTTTTTCTATTTAACCCATAGACGAAACCCTTATAGGTACTACCACTCAAGTTTGGCTTTGTTCGTTTTGTTTTCTGGCATATCAACTTCAGTGGGTCACATTTAATGCCGACGAAGGTTTGAAATAAATTAATTCTTGATGGAAACTCAATGTTTTTATAAACATGTTTTTCTATTTAACCCATAGATGGGGCCCTAACAGGTACTACCACTCAGAGTCGGTTTGGTTTGCTGTGTTTTACGGCATATCAATATCGGTGGGTCATTTAATGCCGACAAAGTTTTGAAATAAATTCATAATGGATACTCAATTTGTTTTGGAAACACAATTTTATTTAGCCCATAGATGGGACCCTAACAGGTACTATCATTTTGGGTCAGGGTGGATCAGGGAGAAATGGTGATGAAGGGGTACTCCACATCCCTCAGAACTCCAGAACGGGAACCATGACATCAGATAGAGTTTAACGTCATTCCCAGAACATGAAGACCCTCAGCCATTGATTTATAGCAGATATATGATAAAAAGGGTTATGGCTTGCCATAAGGGCAATAGGGTTGGGGCAATCATATAGGGGCTTGAAATAACTAGCCAATTGATCAGAGGGAGCCTCTCCAATCCCCATATAGCCTAAGTATGGGTATAATGGAGTGTTGCATGTCATGGACTGCTCAGCCACAAGGATTCCGTCCTTATGTATCACCGATCACCACCCACGGTAACAGGTGGCCCCTTAAACCTTTGCAGAGCTGCAATCGGTTTATTCTAAACCCCCAGTGGACAGGGCTGCTTTAAAATTGTACATGCATAGGTAAGAATATTTGCAGCTTAAACAATTTTTGGCTCTGACGTCATTAACTTTATCTTTTTACTTTTAGTTGGTTGATAGATTGATCTTAACGATCCATCAACTCGTCTCGGGTTATTTTATGTTTAGAAGTTGGGAAACGCAATTGTGTGTTCATATTTACATTTTTATCCGAATTTTTATAAGAGATTTGACATGATTATTTTTCATTTTAGGGATTGTTGTCCTCATCTTTATTGTAAAATAAAAGAGAATACAACGGCCGAATGTTGGGTTTTTACATTTCACAATAAAGATGAGGACAACAGTCCGAAAATTTAGAAAAATCAAAAGTTTATGGTTTTGTTTAGTTGGTTCTGAAAAGCTTTTCTTTGACAAACGGTCTAATTCAAATAAGAATAAGTTTTAAACAACTTACTGACGAGTTAAAACGACAATTCTTCCAAGCTTTGGTTGTATCAGTACTGCTCTATGGCTGCACCACTTGGACTCGAATAAGGTACATCGATAATAAGCTGGATGGGAGCTGCACAAGAATGCTGCGTGCGGTCTTGAACAAGTCGTGGAAACAGCATCCCACAAGGAAGCAGCTGTATGGCCACCGGTCCCCAATCTTACAAACCATCCGAGTGAGACGACCAAGACAAGCTGAATACTGCTGGAGGAGCAAGGACGAACTCATAAGCGACGTTATCCAGTAGAAGCCAAAACATTGACATGCCAATGTGGGCCGCCCAGCAAGGACCTACATTGACCAGCTCTGCGCTGATACTGGATGCAGCGCGGAGGATCTCCCTGGGGCAATGAATGATACAGAAGGTTGGCGAGAGATTGTCAGGGATATTCGAACTAATTGCGCGACATCATGATAATGATTTGACCCACAAATGAGACCCTAACAGGTACTATCACTCTGGGTCAGAGTGGACCTTAGAGTAATGGCTGATAAGGAAAAAGAAAATGGATCCTCATCATCAGATTCTATTTAGAGTATGAATTATTTACGTGATTACCTATGTAGTGTGTCAACTCGGGACACACTACATTTTGGAGAGTTTTTAACCCTCTACAGATAATACATTCAACGCATTCTAAGACCCGCCGACAGGATCGATTACTTTCAGTTGTGGTCCTATACCAGTCCCGGTATGAATTATTTCCGTGCCTAACACATATCTCCGGCCAGCTGTTCTTCCGATGTCCTCTGCGCCCACGTTATGTTCCTTTGACCCGCAGAACAGCGATCGATGCAACTTGGTCGGAGTGTCTTTGTGACGGGTTTAGAAATTAGTGGAAATGAGATAACACACCGTTAACAATAACAACGGTTTTTATTCATATATAATTAATGAGTATGTTTTGCACACTAGAGCGGATAGAAAAGACACGATGAGGAGCTTTGTCTGGCGTTTTGTTTTATGTGGACTTAGTTAGAATAAGGTCGAACGAAGACAAGGTAGCAAGTGATTGTAACTCAATACAAACTCGAATTCTACAAAGTTCACTGCAAAATGACAAAGTATATATAAGACTCCACAATGTCATTCAAATCAACCAGTCAAGCAACCATCAGAACTCAGGAATGGAAGACCCAAATCACCCAGATTCTGAATGGATCATTCTTGTTATACCAACTGTCTTGGACACTGCTTGAGAGCTGCTGAGTAGTACTTCAATATTTATGGAATTATTCTTAGCGGCAAAGTCTATTTCTCCTAGTGGCGATTTTCTTATTTCAGCAATCCCGAATTCCCCGTGGTCCTGTGACGTTTTTTGGCAATCGGGACTATCCGAGTGTCTGACTAAAAAATCCACCACCCAGAGCGAGTGTTTATAGAAAAATTGTAGACATCCCTGTCATCGTGACAATGTCATTGGGTGCTAATCACCTGCCCCCAAAACAATATTGATTTGACAGCCTCAACAAAACATATCAACTTTTAAATCATTGCTGTGACTTTTCTTCTATGTATAAACACAATAAGTAAAATCAGAATTTATATGATATTTTGATTTTAGCATTACAACAATAACAAAACTATTTACGTTAACTAATGAAAAATAAACTTCTACATTTTCTTTTTCGTTAAAAATTAGTTGACGTCAACAAAAAAACTCATCGAAGGTTTATTTATTCATTTATTTGTTTGTTATGTCTCCTCGAGCATCCCCCCTTTTTATCTTTATTACATAAACCTTTAAAAAAAATGAAAAAAATGAGATAATGTTTTGCACAGAACATCTTTGGGCTATAAATACCAATATCTATATACAGATCAAAAAGGAAGCGCGTGGTGTAATGGTTAAAGTCATGAGAAATGGACTCGTCGCCCCGAGTTCAAATCCTGGACGTGCTAATTGCATTTCACTTAACGCTAATACCCTTGGGAAAGATATGAATCCCACTCTCCCTCCAGCTATGGGTAAATGGTAGGGCAGGCTGGCTCTTTAACCTTGGTTAGGCAACCGGTCTAGGAGAAGGAAAACTCTGAATTCAAACCTGTTGAACTCCGCTTAAGAAATTGACCTTGTGTCGCATCCTGCTCGTACAGAGGGGTTGGTATATATATATATATATATATATATTATATATATATATATATACAGAT
Source organism: Doryteuthis pealeii (assembly GCA_023376005.1). Lineage (NCBI taxonomy): Eukaryota > Metazoa > Mollusca > Cephalopoda > Myopsida > Loliginidae > Doryteuthis > Doryteuthis pealeii. The sequence goes on along the minus strand of CM042164.1, from coordinate 557,472 downwards.
CAAATTATGTTAATTAATTCACGCGATGGGTCCCTAAAATGCCCTCATGAATTATTATTCCTACCAATTCTTTCTGAAATCACCCAGAGAGAGAGAGAGAGAGAGAGAGAGAGAGAGAGAGAGAGAGAGAGAGAGAGAGAGTCAACGAATCGGGATCAAAAACATTTAATGAGAGAAACAGACATCACCCAAATAATTGCTTAACATGCTATTAAGTGTATGAAAACCTGGCAGCAAAACAAAGTTGTTTATGCAACAGAGTGTGTGCATCTGGATAAATTACAAACATCAACATTCAAGCAGATGTATCGACTCCCCACTGTAACTTTTCGTCTTTAATCTTATTATAATGGAGATTGTGGGTTTGTCTGTCTGTAACCGAAACTATATTACTATACAATTCCTTTCGTTATTTACATCATATTCTCCATGATTTTATTTTTATTTAAACCTCAATTATTAATAAAATTGTTTTACATTACTTACACTGTTGACCATATCTACATACTAATAACATACAATTGTATTTATATATACAACAAAATAGAGGTTTACAGTGTGAATGGGAAGGCTAATTTGCATATTGATCTTAAAAAATTGATTTTGATAAATATATGCTTAGTATTATTGATTTCTAATTGTTTAGTTTTATCTTATTGAATATGAGCAAAATCTCTTCAATAAATCTTAAAAGAAATCCCTTAACAAGAAGAAATAACTGTAATATTATTCTTTACTTCCTATTTTAGGTAAACATTTTAATTAGGAAAATTTACCAATGAAAGACGAGAGTAACGGAAAATGATGGAAGAGTTAGTTTCAAAGTTGTTCTATTTTTCAATCATACCCCCTCTGTTCAAAATCTTTTTATCTACATTCTTATTCAGTTTCATTAGCCTTTCTAATTTAATATGATATTTTATTATAAAATTTAACTAAAATACTTGCATCCGGAGGGTGCATATATTTGCTAGTTACAATAATATAGGCTCTTAATCTATTTATTCTTACAAATATATATTGTTCTCATTTTGTGAATGTTTCTATATCAATACTTGATTGACAGAAAAAAGAGAGCCATACACTTAGTAAGCAAATGAATAAAGAAAGGGTCTGTTTCAGCAAAATGAGATATTCTTCTGTATCTGGTATTAACCAAAGATAGATACATATATCCAATGTAGGGAGGCGTGTGGTCTAATGGTTAGAGTCATAGGAAATGGACTCGTCGACCAGAGTTCAATTCCTGGACGAAGCTGTTTGAATTTCACATAGAGCTAATACCTTTTGCAAAGGTATGAATCCAATTCTCCCCCAGCTATGTGTAAATAGCAGGACAGACTGGTCTCTTTAACCATGGCTAGGTAACCAGTTTAGGAGAATGAAAACTCTGAATTCAAACCTGTTAAACTCCGCTAAAGAAATTGACCTTGTGTCACATCCTGCTTGTGTAGAGAGGTTGGTATACATATATATATATATTCCCAATCTTGAAGAAGTTTATGTACATAAGCATGGAAAAAGCAATAACTCCACGTGATTTCTTTCCCAGGAACTCTGTGGAGTGGTGAGGGACCTCCCCATTGCCATCACATCCATGTCCACTCTAACTTGGCGTAGCACTACCTGTTAGGGTCCTATCTATGGTTAAAATTTTAAAATTATAAGTATTAGATTGTAATACTTGAAACCATATGACTGTGTACAAATGATTTATATGAGATATAAATACTATAAATCTTAAGATTTTGGACATTATTCTTGTTTCAGATCTGAATAAGCAAAACATCCAATTGATTAATTGCTTGTTATTGTGAAGCACCCACGAGCTATCCTGCCACATCTCTCGCCTCTTCTCGCGCACTGAACGAATCAAACACCACAGTATCTCGTTGTAGACATATTGGTTGATCGTCTGACCCTGTGCCTATAACTCGCAGTGGACGATGCCCCATCACATCGAAGAATGCGATTAACCTGGAACTTCTCTGACGTACCTCGTATATAAGAATAAAATAAAAAAATGTTGATCCTAATTCTAATAGTGGATATCATCAAAGAAATTTAACTCGATAACCTGAGTTTATATCTTAGACGAGACTGTTTGAATTTCACTTAGCGCTAATACCCTTGGGAAAGGTATCTTATATTTTTAAAAAGTTTTTGAAATATGTCTTGAGAGTAAGGTTGGCCTGTTCGTAGAACATTTTACAGGGATATTGTTTCATCAACATCCTTTTTATTAAATTTTATTAAATTTATAATCGTGGTCGTTGAGAAGAGGTTGTTGCGTAATTATACTCATCTATAATAGCTCAAACGGCTGCTGTTGCCTTTATTAATGAGTTAAGAATTATGTAAACAAAAGAGAATCGAATGAAAATTAGTTTGGAAATATATTAGCAACAATAGAAACAATGGTTTAAATTCCAATGACAATATCTCCATTGTCATCGGAATGACACGGGTAAAAAAATCATCGAATATCTACGTCATTAGAAAACAGCGGATATTTGAAAATTCCGATATTAAATTTAACTTAATAATCACGTAGACAATTACAAAAGAAAATTATAAAAAGGCCCATTTTAGCTGAAAAGCTTCAGTGGGGAGAGGACGCTGTCCGGTGACACAAAATGATTCATCAGCTCTCTCTCTCTCTCTCTCTCTCTCTCTCTCTCTCTCTCTCTCTCTCTCTCTCTCTCTCTCTCTCTCCTCTCTCAATACAAGTTCGACCACAGACATTGTTTTTAACAAAACTGCTACAATGTTGACACATCCAAACGAACAAATGTAAACAATACATAAGCACTTTACACATACAACTACCTATAGGCACATACAGTCCGCAACTCAATGAAAGAGCAATTGACTATCACTATACCAATTGTAAAATAATGTATATAAAGTTGTTTCTTTTATCAATTTTGCTTTCTTCATTTGTTTTCTACGGAAACTACATAGTCTATACGTTGTCTCATACATTTAAATTGTGGGATACAACACTCGGATTTACTTCATACACACAACAACTCAGTAAACAAGTGTTGTATACCCTTCTTTACTTTCTTCTATTCTTCTTCTCTTCATCTTCTAGCGTCTCTTCTATCGTCTAGACTTCGTCTTGGTCGGTCGGTCGCACTTAACTCATTTCTTCTTCTAGATCAGTCTTGTTACCAAGACATTCATTAATCACAAAACTGTGTTATTTTCTTAAGCTTTTACTTACTTAACTATGTGCATCGACCGCATGTGGATCGGTCTTCAACAAAAATAAGACGGGAAGAAATGACCGTTAGCAAAAACAGAACGCTGCTAGTCAAAAGTTATTTAATAATAAGACTTATTTAACAGTTGGATTGTATTATGAACAATTTTTTATATTTTATTATACACTTTTTATATAATTATACACTTTTTTAAATAATTCTACATCAGGCTCTTTTGAGTCTTATTTACTATAATGCTTCTGATTTTTTAAAATTAAAAATAAAATTCATTTTATTTTTAAATAAAATTTATTTTATTTTTAATACAAACAGCGCATTTTCTCTTTTGAATAATTCCAACTTTTGACTAGCAGCGTTCTGTTTTAGCTAACGGTCATTTCTCCCGTCTAATTTTTGTTGAAGACCGATCCACATGCGGTCGATGCAAATATTACTTGGGTCCTCACGTCATCAGTGAGGAGAGCCGGTGTTACTTAACTATACATTTCATGTAACTAAATATCTGACTAACATAGCGCGCGTATGCAGTGTGAGTTCCAGTTAAGGCAGGACATCTTCTCTGCCTGACGTCTAAATTGAAAACTGAGGACCCAACCAGGTTCCACGTGACTTCACATATTTCGCGGGCTTTCTGTACTATTCCATGGAAAGTCCCGCCCGTGATATGAAAAGGCCCATCCCTTTAGAAATACAGGGGATTGACAATAATCTTATGCAATACAAAATATAGAATAATCAAACGATCGTTAGTTCAATGTCTAAATGCAAGCAGAAATAAAAATAATTATGAAATTCTTAAAACTCATTTTATAGTTGAATTATGTCATTTCTATCATTTTATTTTTAAAGGGTGATGTTTTTAATTTTATTTCAATTCGACTCATTTTTGGAACACCATATATTTTTAACTTTTAAAATGCACAATTGTTGCTGCTGAAAAGGTCATAAACTTTGCGTCGATAAGAAAAATAAATTGAATTGGCCCTGGGCCGAGTATATTCAAATTGTATTATTTATCTTAAGACTCTTGAGTTAAAAAAAAAAAAAAAAGAAAGATTTTAGATAAGAGATGAGCCACACACTATTGAATCTACGCAATGAGGAACGATTATGCGCTAATGCCTGATACTATAATCATACTACGATCATTGCTCTCTCTCTCCCTCCCCTCTCTCTCTCTCTCTCTCTCTCTCTCTCTCTCTCTCTCTCTCTCTTTAAATACAATGCACCAAATTTGAACATTAAATATTTACACGTGTAAATAATAATCGCTTCTTTAATTGTGAAAATTATGTGCACTGCTACAAAAGTAAATATACCTTAAAATATCGCTGTATATTTACCCAACTCGTCCACTACGGACTGGATGTGACACAAGGTCACTTTTTAAGCGTAGATAGATTCAGAGTTCCCAGACCAAGGCTAAATAGCCCAATCTACTCTTTTATTTATCCATAGATGGTAATAGAATAGTTACAATCATAGTTTTACCTAAGGCTATTAGTACTATATGAAATGCAAACAGTCTCGTCCAGAAAGTAAACTCGGAGCGACGATTCCATTTCCTACGATCATAAACGTTACGCAACAAGCACATTAATGAACTTTTAATGTTGTCAAATAATGTTACATAATTCATGGATAACCTGTGAATTATGTAAGTAGTGTAGCATAAATTTTGAATCAGAGTTCGTTAGAAATCGGAAACAGTTCGTTTGAATCTGAAGCAGTTAAGAGGAAAATTACCGTTGGCATGATTAATAGTATCGGAAATTCCATCTGAATTATCTTCCTCTGCCACTAGGGGGACAAATCGCCAATGGGATATTGGCGCCAAAATCAAAACCCCCCATTTGTCTGGGGGCCCTCATACTGGACGGACGTATTTTTTGAGTCAAACCCTTTCTAGGCATTGTATCAGGCATACTCGCCGGCCGTTACTATAGCATACTGAGAACCTAATAATCTACCTGGAGAGGGACCCATCCACCGTTACCTATCACAGAACACGCACTAATGATAGTCGCGATTCACCGTTCCCTAAAATTCTTGAACAGGGCCACATAACCAGCTCGTTTAGAGCCATTCCCTACAACGACAGAACACCTATCACCACGACACCAAGAACTCTTAGAACAGATAAGTCTGGTCGCGAATTCCAACTAATTTGCAAACCCCTTTTTGTTGTTAAACCCTTTTGTAAATCCTTGTACTTTTGTAAACATTGTAAATTTTGTAATACAAGTGTCTGCATTCTACTTTTGTGTTTGTTCTTCTTTGTCCGACAATTTGCCAACGACTATGGGGAAATAAAGCCCCTTCGAATCCGTAATACTTTTAATAGGTGGTAACTTCCGCTTGACCCCCGCCCGAAAAATGCGCCAATAGGACGCTTGAGACAAAAATCAGTTTTTTAGTTAGTTGCGACTAGTTATTCATGGAGAGAAGAGTGGCAAAGAAGGACGGGAAAGTGCATTAGACTCCGAGGGATTACTTTGAAGGGGAAAACTTGTAGTTTGTAGTTTGGATTTGAAATAAATTTTTTTGTGACACCAGTCCTGGAACTTTTCTGACATACCTCGTATACACAACGTTTTCAGCCGATGTGCCTTTCGGCCTTCTTCCGATTACGACAAGAAGGCTGGACAGGAATGCTCCGAGTTCGGAAAGTAGGTTGCAGAATTCGATAAGAAACACCTGAAAAAAAAACGGAGGATACGTCGACGAAAACATTGTGTATATAACAATAAAGTCCGAAAAATCTAGATAATACGGGCCAAACTTGGTACTTTAGCCTTAGTGTGGCAATCAATCTAGGAGAAAGAAAAAAATTTAATTCAAACCAGCTTTGACGCTTAAAGTTGACTTGTGTCACATCATGCTTGTGGTGGAGGTGTTGTATAAATACATTTTATACCTTTAGTATTATCTGCATTATTCGGACTATTGTCCCCATCTTCATTGTTATTTGTACAACGTTTCGGCCGATATACCTTCCGGCCTTCTTCAAGTATTTCTTGCCGGGACTCGGAACCTTTTTCGAACTCGGGAACTTTCTTGTATTCGGGAGCCATCACGGAACTTTGAAACCTAACCCTTCATTTATTCCACGGGTTATCCTGTTCTCATTCCGCTAACCATAGCTGGGTAGGAGTGTGTTAATTAATTATTTTTCTAACTGCTTTCACTCAGGATTGAACTCGGTTCCAGAGACGGTTCCCGAGTCCGAGAAGGTTCCCGAGTGTCCGACAAGAAATACCTGAAGAAGGCCGCAGGGTATATCGGCCGAAACGTTGTACAAAGAACAATGAAGATGGGGACAATAGTCCGATAATGCAGATCATACTAATCTTCAAGCCTCATCTCAAACATTCAGAGAAATGTATACCTTGTATTTCGTTAATATATGCAAATATACAAGTTGGTGTCAAAAAGTTTTTGACTACACCGTAAAAATATTAAAAAACGAATGTATCATCGTAGTTCAGTTATAAGTGAAATGGGTTAAATCGAACTTAACAGACCTAAATTCCATCATCATATGTCACCCCGCTGAAAGAAAAAATACTAATTATCAGTATTTACCGAATTTAATGAAATTTCAGTGTTGATTATTAATGAATATAAAGATATAATATACCAGTTATTTTGTTTAAAAACTTTTACATTTTTTCAGGTCAGTTAAATTGAACCGCGTATCTTTGAGGCGTAACACAGATTCTCAAAAATACGTGGTTCAAAGTTAACTGACCTGAAATCTTTTATTCATTAAAAAAGTTTTTAAACAAAATAATTGTGCATTATATCTCTTATTCATTAATAAATCAACACTGAATATTTCATTAAATTCCCTGATTTTTTGTATTTTTTCTTTCGGCAGGGTGACATACGATGGTGGAATTTAGGTCCGTTAAGTTCGATTTAACCGTGAAATGCTTGATCTTACGTCCTGCATTTCATCAACTGACTGCGTTTCTCAATTTACTAATGAAGTGTTGGTATTTTATGAGGAAGTGCGTCCCGGTCTCCCGCCTCAAAAATTGCTACCCGGTGACTATTAAAATAACTACCCAGCTCAGTCTATTCAAAATTATCCATCTTCATATCTATCTATCTATCTCAATTTGTTCATATTTATCTATATTACTTTAAATACGAAGATTTTCTTTTATTCACTTTGTTTAATGTCTTGTTTTTAGTAAATAAATATTTTGTTTGTTCTTATCCTATCCACCATCTATCTACTTCTAATAACTATTTATCACAGTATTCTAAAAACTTCACTAACAATATAATCCATCTTCATCATCTAAACAATGAATCCTCCCGGCGAGAGATACGAGAGCGTTCCGCTTACCCACAATACACTGACTTCAGCGACGACGCGTACTCAACACGCGTATCTAAGATCATATTCAGTACCATTGTTGTTACCTATCTATTCTATTTGTTCTGTTACTCTTCCTTAATCATATATGTATCTATCTATCTCAGTCTATTCAAACCTATATATCCATCTTCATATCTTAACCACCAGAATTAACGCACATACATACGATAAATAAACAAGAATTACGACGAGCTAATGTTGTGATTTTGATTGTCACCGGGTCAGCAATTTTTGATGTAGGAGACCGGGACGCACTCCTCATAAATTACCGAAGTTTTTATAAAACCACTGAACTCAGTTGTTGATACAATCAGATAAATAATAGACAAGAAACGGAATTTGTTTTGTTTTTGTTGTTTTGTTTTGTTTTACGGCATATTCAACCCTCAAGTGGGGTCATCTAATGCCATAAATTTTGAAAATAAATTCTCAGTCTTAATGCATAATACAATTTTTTAATAAATACATTTTTTCTATTTAACCCATAGATGGGCCCCTAAAGTACACCACTTCCGATGTCAGAGGGAATCACCCTGGGCAGCATATGGTGTCTGAAGGGTGTTCCATTCCCCAAACTCCAAAATGGAACCCTCACCATCATGATAGGTTAAGCTCATGTCCAGGACATGTAGCACCCTGCAGCCACCGCCTTCTAGCACCCATATGATAATAACAGGGGTTGGGGCTTGTGCAATAAGGGCATATAGGGTGGGGAAAATCAGTACTAGGTGCTAGGCTTATGACGTGACCAGACCGCTTGATCGGAGGGGGCCTCTCGACCGCCCGTACTAGCCCAAGATAGGGCCACAAAATGGAGTATGCTTGTCATGAGCTGCTCTCCACCTGGGCTCTATCCTTAAGCATCAGCGGGTCGCCCCCACGGCCCCAACAGGCAACCACGTTGTGAACAAATCAGGTATCCTTTTTTTGTTTGTTTAAACTTTTTGTAAATTCCTTGTCCTTTTGTAAACATTGTAAATTTTTGTAATACAAGTGTCTGCATTCTACTTTTTGTGTTTTGTTCTTCTTTGTCCGACAATTTGCCAACGACTATGGGGAAATAAAGGCCCCTTCGAATCCGTAATACTTTTAATAGGTGGTAACTTCCGCTTGACCCCCCCGCCCGAAAAATGCGCCAAATAGGACGCTTGAGACAAAAATCAGTTTTTTAGTTAGTTGCGACTAGTTATTCATGGAGAGAAGAGTGGCAAAGAAGGACGGGAAAGTGCATTAGACTCCGAGGGGATTACTTTGAAGGGGAAAAACTTGTAGTTTGTAGTTTGGATTTGAAATAATTTTTTTTGTGACACCAGTCCTGGAACTTTTCTGACATACCTCGTATACACAACGTTTCAGCCGATGTGCCTTTCGGCCTTCTTCCCGATTACGACAAGAAGGCTGGACAGGAATGCTCCCGAGTTCGGAAAGTAGGTTGCAGAATTCGATAAGAACACCTGAAAAAAAACGGAGGATACGTCGACGAAAACATTGTGTATATAACAATAAAGTCCGAAAAATCTAGATAATACGGGCCAAACTTGGTACTTTAGCCTTAGTGTGGCAATCAATCTAGGAGAAAGAAAAAATTTAATTCAAACCAGCTTTGACCCGCTTAAAGATTGACCTTGTGTCACATCATGCTTGTGGTGGAGGTGTTGTATAAATACATTTATACCTTTAGTATTATCTGCATTATTCGGACTATTGTCCCCATCTTCATTGTTATTTGTACAACGTTTCGGCCGATATACCTTCCGGCCTTCTTCAAGTATTTCTTGCCGGACTCGGGAACCTTTTCGAACTCGGGAACTTTCTTGTATTCGGGAGCCATCACGGAACTTTGAACCTAACCCTTCATTTATTCCACGGGGTTATCCTGTTCTCATTCCGCTAACCATAGCTGGGGTAGGAGTTGTGTTAATTAATTATTTTTCTAACTGCTTTCACTCAGGATTGAACTCGGGTTCCAGAGACGGTTCCCGAGTCCGAGAAGGTTCCCGAGTCCGACAAGAAATACCTGAAGAAGGCCGCAGGGTATATCGGCCGAAACGTTGTACAAAGAACAATGAAGATGGGGACAATAGTCCGAATAATGCAGATCATACTAATCTTCAAGCCTCATCTCAAACATTCAGAGAAATGTATACCTTTATTTCGTTAATATATGCAAATATACAAGTTGTGTCAAAAAGTTTTTGACTTACACCGTAAAAATATTAAAAAACGAAATGTATCATCGTAGTTCAGTTATAAGTGAAATGGGTTAAATCGAACTTAACAGACCTAAATTCCATCATCATATGTCACCCCGCTGAAAGAAAAAATACTAATATTCAGTTAATTAACCGAATTTAATGAAATTTTCAGTGTTGATATATTAATGAATAAAAGATATAATATACCAGTTATTTTGTTTAAAAACTTTTACATTTTTTCAGGTCAGTTAAATTTGAACCGCGTATCTTTGAGGCGTAACACAGATTCTCAAAAATACGTGGTTCAAAGTTAACTGACCTGAAATCTTTTATTCATTAAAAAAGTTTTTAAACAAAATAATTGTGCATTATATCTCTTATTCATTAATAAATCAACACTGAATATTTCATTAAATTCCCTGATTTTTTGTATTTTTTCTTTCGGCAGGGTGACATACGATGGTGGAATTTAGGTCCGTTAAGTTCGATTTAACCGTGAAATGCTTGATCTTACGTCCTGCATTTCATCAACTGACTGCGTTTCTCAATTTACTAATGAAGTGTTGGTATTTTATGAGGAAGTGCGTCCCGGTCTCCCGCCTCAAAAATTGCTACCCGGTGACTATTAAAATAACTACCCAGCTCAGTCTATTCAAAACTATCCATCTTCATATCTATCTATCTATCTCAATTTGTTCATATTTATCTATATTACTTTAAATACGAAGATTTTCTTTTATTCACGTTTGTTTAATGTCTTGTTTTTAGTTTAAATAAATATTTTGTTTGTTTATCTATCTATCTATCTATCTATCTATTTATCACAGTCTATTCAAAACTATATATCCATCTTCATATCTAAACAAGAATTACGACAAAAAAAGAAACGACCTCCACCACAAATACATTTACTTGTCGAAAATATCTATCTATCTATCTCCATTTGTTCGTACCTATCTATATTATTTTGTTTGTTTATCTATCTATCTATCTATCTATCTATCTCAGTCTATTCAAACCTATATATCCATCTTCATATCTTAACAAGAATTACGACAAATTACGATAAATAAACAAGAATTACGACGAGCTAAGGTTGTGATTTTGATAGTCACCGGGTAGCAATTTTTGAGGTAGGAGACCGGGACGCACTTCCTCATAAATTACCGAAGTTTTTATAAAACACTGAACCAGTTTGTGAACAATCAGGATCAAATAATAGAGAAACGGAATTTGTTTTTTGTTTTTGTTTGTTTTGTTTTGTTTTACGGCATATCAACCTCAGTGGGTCATTTAATGCCGATAAAGTTTTGAAATAAATCAATTCTTAATGGATAATACAATTTTTTAATAAATACATTTTTCTATTTAACCCATAGATGGGCCCCTAACAGGTACTACCACTCCGGGTCAGAGGGAATCAGGGAGCAATGGTGATGAAGGGGTGTTCCATATTCCCCAAAACTCCAAAACTGGAACCTCACCATCAGATAGAGTTTAACGTCATTCCCAGGACATGTAGACCCGCAGCCACCGCCTTCTAGCACCCATATGATAAAAAGGGGTTGGGGCTTGCAATAAGGGCAATAGGGTTGGGAAAATCATATAGGTGCTAGGGCTTGACGTGACCAGCCGCTTGATCGGAGGGGGCCTCTCCGACCGCCCGTCTAGCCCAAGATAGGGCCAAAGTGGAGTATTGCATGTCATGAACTGCTCATCCACCTGGGCTCTATCCTTAAGCATCACGGGTCGCCACCCACGGCCAACAGGTGGCCCCATTGGGGGAGTCTTGCCCCTCTGCAGAGGTGCAGTCGGTGCATTCTAACGTCCCAGCCGACAGGCGGACTGAATTTGTGCAGCCAAATAATTAAAGATCAAATTTTAGCCCGAAGTTTATTATCTGCGAAAACTTTAAATAGCATGTACATTCTTAGTAAGCCTAAATGTGCCAATAGTTGTATATTTTTGGTAAATTGGTTTGTTGGCAACGAAATCCGGTTTAAATTAAATGTCAGATTGGTGATATCTGTGTAGAATACGAAATGGAAATACGCATTCCTTCCAGTGAGTATATGTTTCTTTGAAAGCATTTGATTTGATAGCTTCACTATGATTGGTTGGTTGGTTGGCTGGTTGGTTTGGTTTTTTTTTATGTCATGTCACACTTGTTGGGTTCTTTTATATCGAAGACATTTTGTTTTATTTATTTATTTCAGTTTTTTTATTCATTTTTCCTTTTCCTCGACTGGTTACCTAAGCAAGGTTAAAGGCCGGTGAAGCCATGGTTGGTTGGTTGGATTTTTTATGGCATGTCAACACGTGTTGGGTTCTTTTATGCCGAAGACATTTTGTTTTATTTATTTATTTCAATTTTTAATTCATTTTTCCTTCTCCTAGACTGGTTACCTAAGCAAGGTTAAAGAGCTTGGTGAGCCATGGTTGTTGGTTGGTTGGTTGGTTGGTTGGTTGGTTTTATGTCATGTCAACACTTGTTGGGTATTTTTATGCCGAAGACATTTTGTTTTATTTATTTTATTTCAGTTTTTTATTCATTTTCCTTCTCCTAGACTGGTTACCTAAGCAAGGTTAAAGTGCTTGGTGAACCATGGCTGGTTGGTTGGTTGGTTGATTGGATTTTACGTCATGTCAATGCTTGTTGGGTTATTTTAAGCCAAAGATATTTTGTTTTATTTATTTTTGAAGGGTATTCAATTTTTAAAACTCATTTTTCCTTCTCCTAGACTGGTTACCTAAGCAAGGTGAAAGAGCCTGGTGAACCATATTATTTACCGATAGCTGGAGGAAGAATAGTTGGATTCATAGCTTTTCTAGGGGTATCAGCGTTATGTGAAATGCAAACAGCCTCGCCCAAGGTTTGAACTCGGGTTGTTGTGTTTATTTTCTTCGAGTAGTTTTAATACTCGTTTTTTTAACCCAAAGACGGGACCACAACAGGTACTATCACTATCAACAGGGTCGTGGTGGACCTGGAAGTATTGGCAATAATGGGAGATTCATGATCACAAGAATTCCAGAATTGAAACTTCACCACTAGATGCAGTTTAACGTCATACCCAGGACACTAAGAACCTCTGCCACCGCCTTCTAGCACATATATGATTAAAAGGCTTGTTACATAACTATTAGATTCCTAATACTTATGTTCAGTAGTGTAGAAACCAAAATGGCTGTTATAAGTTCAGCCGGTGGCCTTGAAGGATTGAATGGCAAGTCTTGACCTCAGTCCTGATCCTCCTTCCGGTGGATACCGTGAGAATCGGTGGAGAAGACCCTCTTCCGGTTTAGATTAGAAAGAGATTTTAGTTAGATCGGGCAAAACCACGACGGTGGTCAGTCGTGTTATGCACGCTGCCGACTCAATCTGCAATCAGGTAGTCTGGTGGGGATTTCGAAATAAAATATGATCTAAGTAAATCGAAGTCTTGTGTTATTATCTAAAAACTACCAATGACACAGGGCTTCTGATAAAGAGAAATCCCCAATGGAAGACCAGACACGAAGTCCCCAAGACGACGACCAGACGATAGAAGAGACGTTAGAAGAGACGCTGGAAAAAGAACGTAAGATAGAAAAGATGAACAGAAGAAAAATAGAAGTAAGAAGAAAAAAGAAGAGTATACAACAGGTTAGGGGTTCCTCACTACGATGATATTCGAACACTTGTTTGCAAACTCAGATAAAAAAGAGTTTTTGTTTTTTGATCAAGATGATACCCTGCCCTGTCGGTGGGGCGTTAGAATACACCGACTGCACTACTGCAGATGGGTAAAACCCATCCAATGGGGCCACCTGCTGGCCGTGGGTGGCGACCCGTGATGCTTAAGGACGGAGTCTTGGTGGATGAGCAGTCCATGACCTGCAACACTCCACTTAAACCCTTACTTAGGCTAGACGGGCGATCGGAGAGGCCCCCTCCGATTAATCGCTGGTCATGTCAAGCCCTATCACCTATATGATTGCCCCAACCCTATTCTAGTATTATCTGCGATATTCGGGCTATTGTCCTAATCTTCATTGTTATCTGTACAACGTTTCTGACAATATGCCCCCCGGCCTTCTTCAGGTATTTCTTGTCGGACTCGGGAACATTCTTTTCCGGACTCGTGAACTTTCTTGTCGTAATCGGGAACCTTCTTGTCGTAATCGGGAGCCATCACGGAACTTTGAACCTAACCTTTTTTTAAATCCACGAGGGTATCCTGTTCTGATTCCGCTAACCATAGCTGAGGTAGGGGCGTTAAGCTGTGTTAATTATTATTCTGTGTTACTGCTGCCCTTGATCAGGATTGAACCTGCAATCTAGAGATAACTTTCACTGTAGAACTGTCTTAACCTAACTACCTTATCCTCTAGGCCATGTCTAATGAACAATGAAGATGGGGACAATAGTCCGAATAACGCAGATAATACTAATCATCAAGATTCATCTCAATCATTTTGTCTATATTCCAACATGTTTCTCTTGAACAGCTTGGTGGATATTTGACCAAATAAATAGACTCTATATTTCTCTTGTTAATCTTAATTTAATATCTACTTACCAGAGGCCGCGACGAAAATACAGTTCGGTCTGTCGGTGGCGCTTACAATACGCTGGCTGTAACCCCTGCAGAGATTTATTACCCCCCCCCAAAAAAAGAGAGATGTCCTAGGTATTACACTAAACAGCACCTGATATTGTGGCTGCATTTCTAGAGATCGGGGGGGGGGTAAGTACTCCTTCATTTCCATTACTCCCAGCTCCACTTAAACTCATAAAGGTAGTACCTGTTATAATCCCATCTATTTAAAAATCATTCCTATTCGATAAGTTCGTGTGCAAAAAATCCCTAAAAATAATTACACAAAGGATGTAAATATGAATCTAGTAATAACACTATAAACCAACATATAGGCTTAAAATAACCCTATAGGGGTTGGCATGCTGTTAAAGTCAATCAATTAATCAATCAATCAATCAAAAAGATAGTTATTAATATTATCATTCATAACATTATCATTAACAGTCACTAACATTATCATAAACATCACAACATCTCTTAATAATGGAGATTCGTTGTCTCTCTGTAACAAAAATTACGTCATTGCTTACGTCAGAAACCTTCAGAGATTGTGTAAGTTTATCAATGAGTATTTATATTCAAACTCCATAATACGTAGAATTTTAGTATTCAACATTAAACGGTCGACATTGTTTTTTAAAACAATTTTTGATAAATACATGTCCAGTAGCTCAGTCGGTAGAGTGTGTGGCAAGGAATCACAGGGTTCTTGGTTCGATATCGGCCCTTGCCAACTCAGCGTATGAGTAGCACAGGGATCTGTGCGGTAAAGTAAGGAGCTGATAGTAGGTGTGGCGCTCCACCTCAGACACAAAAACAATCTCCTTGTCTAGCGATAGTCTATCATGATAAAATCCTACGTTTTATCTGTTAAAAAAGTTTTACGTACTGGCATCAAATTCTATATTTTATATAGCGGCTTCAAATTCACGGCCCTACTTCGTGTATCTGCATACGTAGCGGGTATCGTCACTAACCCTAGACGATATATGTAGTAGTCAGCTACTACCGACTACTGGACTTCAATAAACAACAGATACGTATGTACAAAGAGAGGACCCTTCTTTATTTTCTTTGGTGTGTGGGTGGTGAAAGCGCAGAGCTTACAATGAGTGCCCAAGGGTTGACGATGACAACTACTACTGTTGGGATGGTCTGGCCATGTTGAGGTAAAGGGGTGGACGATCCTCACTGCCCACTGGCAGCGATCGACCGTGTCGACGGTCGCTCCTTGTGCTCTGTTCGCTGTCTCCTGTCTGACTGCTAACTGACGACTCGACCCTCTGGCTTTTGTATTGATGACACGCTTACGCATCTTTATCTTTTCATCTGATAACGGACCTTTGTTATATCTTTCTTTATCTTCTCCCTGCTTCTTTGACCGGAAAGCCTCGCTTCCGTTTTTTAAGGAAAAAAGTCCTTTGTCATTTTTTTTCGTCTTTTCTTTGTTTAATTTAACTAGAATTCCTATTTTCGTTTGTACAATATACAACAAAAGGACGCGTAACTTTGCCTAAACAAATTTCAAAGGTCGTAAGGTGAAGCTTAGAGGGAGTAGCTTGAGTGGATTAGCCTTTGATTAAACGCCATTTAATTTCTTCAGACTAACACGTATTTGTTTCTATGCGTTAATTAAAACAGCCATCAATTAACAAAAACAACGTGCCTTTCCTTTGCTAACTATAAATAACAAGTGTTGACATTAAGTTAACACGAAGAAACATGAGTGAAATGCTGGACATGAAATAGATTGAAAACATCCGTACGAGAGTTGATTGGTAAAAGAGATCTCGAGATCTACGTCGGTTACAGAAGTCTAGATAGAAACAGGTTTTGAACACGAATTCAATATTAGTGTATAAATGATTGATTGCTTTATTGATTTTAAAACATGCCAACCCATCAAGGGTTATTTCATGCCCAAAGACTAAGAAATCGCGTTGATTTTACGTCTATATTTCCATATTTTGATGTATCGTTTTTAAGGTTTTTTGTACTTTTTGCACACGGCACTGTTGAAGAAAGATGGTTGGTTAACTATCATTTCCTGAAACAATATATATATATATATATATATATATATATATATATATATATATATATATATATATTATATATATATATATATAATCCAAAAGTCCAGAGAAGAAATGTTCCTTACGACACAGGAGTTTTTTTAAACCCGTCGCAGTTTGAGAGCTCAATGTGTGTTCTTAATGTTAGAGTCACAGAGCAAATTTATAAGTAAAGAAATAACAAAAGACTTAGAGATACCATTGATTGCTTTAATGATTTTAACAACATGCTAACCCATCAAGGGTTATTTTATGCCCAAAGACTAAGAAATCGCGTTGATTTTACGTCCATATTTCTATATTTTGATGTATTGTTTTTAAGGTTTTTGTACTTTTTGCACACAGCACTGTTGAAGAAAGATGGTTGGTTAACTATCATTTCCTGAAACAATATGCGTTAATTAAAACAGCCATCCAATTAAAACTGCGTTCAAGTTACGTATAAAGCTAATTTCCGATGCTACATAAAATACCCCTTACTGCTTCCAATTTGTATTAAATTGTAAATATATATATATATATATATTGATTTGTTGGTTGGTTTTGAAGGCTGTCACAATGCAAGTGTAAAGAAAAAAGAAGGTAACTATGATGCTGATTGTTAACCTGTCACTTTATTCTTAATATTTCGGGATGAAAAATCCCATCATCATGGTGGGATTTTTCATCATGACGGGATTTTTCATCCCGAAATATTAAGAATAAAGTGACAGCTTAACAAACAACATCATAGTTACCTTCTTTTTTCTTTTTTCTTTTCACTTGCATTGTTTTTTGTTTTGTTTTGTTTTACGGCATATCAACTTCAGTGGGTCATTTAATGCTGATAAAGTTTTGAAATAAATCAATTCTTAATGGATAATACAATTTTTTTTTAAATACATTTTTCTATGTAACCCATAGATGGGACACTTGCATTGTGACAGCCTTCAAAACCAACCAACAAACCAATATAAACACAATGCTCCAAGCAAATTACAAAACCCTTTTTATATATATATATATATATATAATATATATTTTTTTTTTTTTTAAATTTAGCTGGATATATATATATATATATATATATATATATATATATATATATATATATATATATATATATCCAGCTAATTTGTTTTTTTAATAAAAAAAATAATAAAATTTTTGAATTTAAAAAAATTCCGGCTATAATATTGAACGTTTCATCTGCACCACTTTCGTCTCATAACGGACCACTCACATCGTTCTCTCTATCATACACAACTCGCTCTTGATGAAGACCACTTCAATAAAGGGTCGAAACAGAATTCTTTCAGCAAATTTTAACATCATGTGTTTGTTTTTTCTAAATATTTATTTGATATATATATATATATATATATATATATATATATATATTATATATATATATATATCCGGCTAAATTTTGTTAGTACATCAAGAAAGGGTTAGATGATATCCGTGAGTATCCATGTATGCATATATTACGAGTGTTTAATATAATGATAAACTTAAAGATGCATAATAAAAACGAGTATTTTTCCTTTTTAATCAAATATCAATATTTCGTTGGATGGCAGTCAAAATTCAGAAATTGGCGCATTTTATAAGCAAACTAATTGTTGATTTGTCATGAATAAGCATAAAGTTGTAAAGAATGGTTAGGTTTGGTTTGTTTTGTTTTACGGCATATCAACCTCAGTGGGTCATTTTATGCTGATAAAGTTTTGAAATAAACCAATTCTTAATGGATAATACAATTTTTCATTAACACATTTTTCTATTTAACCCATAGATGGGACCCTAACAGGTACTACCACTCCGGGTCAGAGTGGACCAGGGAGCAATGGTGATGAAGGGGTGCTCCACATTCCCAAAACCTCAAAAATTGGAACCTCACCATCAGATAGAGTTTAACGTCATTCCCAGGACACGTAGACCCGCAGCCACCGCCTTCTAGCACCCATATGATAAAAAGGGGTTGGGGCTTGCCATAAGGGCAATAGGGTTGGGGAAATCATATAGGTGCTATGGCTTGACGTGACCAGCCGATTAATCGGAGGGGGCCTCTCTGACCACCCGTCTAGCCCAAGATAGGGCCAAAGTGGAGTATTGCATGTCATGAACTGCTCATCCACCTGGGCTCTTAAGCATCACGGGTCGCCACCCACGGCCAACAGGTGGCCCCATTGGGGGAAGAAAGGGTTAGATAATATCCGTGAGTATCCATGTATGCATATATTACGAGCGCTTCATATAATGATAAACTTAAAGATGCATAATAAAAACGAGTATTTCTACTTTTAATCAAATATCAATATTTCGTTGGATGGCAGTCAAAATTCAGAAATTGGCGCATTTTATAAGCAAACCAATTGTTGATTTGTCAAGAATAAGCATAAAGCTGTAAAGAAATTGACTCGAAGAATACAAAGGAAATTCCCTACAGAGACATTTTGCTAACGATCGCTACGGAACTAGTACGTCAATTGTCTTTTGGACTCTTGAATATTTTCTACGCTGCACTTATTAAATTATATTTCATCTATACAAATATATTGTTTTTCCATTTATCTTTCCTAACATTTCTCGGATTTATTTCCATTTTCATTACTCAACACACACACACACACACACACACACACACACACACACACATATATATATATATATATATATATATATATATATATATATATATATATATATAAGTTGATTGTGTGTAAACTTTATTCTTCTGAACGTTTTTTGTTTGTTTGTTTTGTAGAAGCATCGAAAGGAACAAGTGAAAAAAAAAAAACAGAACAAAAAACATAGTTTCAATATCCAACTGTTTTTTCTGTCCCTGGTTTGATTTATTCCTATATTTCGGGTGATCATTCACCCTTTATCACTGTGTAATGATTGTGTGGTTAAAAGTGAAATCAACTATATGTGAGAGAAAAATGAATGTGAAAGGATTTGGCGTTGTTTATACCTAAGTTTTTTTGTTACAATTGTGTGACGTAACTCACCCGTAATCGATCAAAATTCAGCCTATCTCTCTCTCTCTCTCTCTATATATATATATATATATATATAGAGAGAGAGAGAGAGAGAGAGAGAGAGTCAGACAGACAGACAGACAGAGACTGTGAATATCCTGTAAAGATTGTTCTATGCAGGTCATCATATCCCTTGTTCTTTTATTTATTTTGTTATTGTCAGAAAAAATGGTTAAATTAAAAACATACTAATAGTACCATGTAGTCGCTTGGTTACCTCATTTCAGGAATGAAGCCGCCTCTTTTAGAGGTACCAGATACATTTTACAATACCACAATTTCTTAAGGGTCATCCCTTTTCAGCATATATGTCCAGTAGATTAGGAAGCGCGTGGTGTAATGGTTAAAGTCATGGGAAATGGACTCGTCTCCCCGAGTTCAAATCCTGGACGTGGTAATAGCATTTCACTTAGCGCTAATACCCTTGGGAAAGGTATGAATCCAATTCTCCCTCCAGCTATGGGTAAATAGTAGGGCAGACTGGGCTCTTTAACCTTGCTTAGGCAACCGGTCTAGGAGAAGGAAAACTCTGAATTCAAACCTGCTGAACTCCGTTTGGGAAATGTGTCGCATCCTGCTCGTGCGGAGGGGTTGGTAAATATATATATATGTCCAGTACCTAGGAGTATAGGAGGCGCATGAAGTTAAAGTCGTAGGAAATGGATTCGTCAACCAGAGTTCAATTCCGGGAAAAAGCTGTTTGCATTTCACATGGCGCTAATACCCTTGGGAAAGGTATGAATCCAATTCTTCCTCCAGCTATGGTAAAAAGCAGAGCAGATTGGGCTTTTTAACCATGGCTAAGTAACCGGTCTAGGAGAAGGAAAACTCTGAATTCAAACCTGTTAAACTCCTCTTAAGAAATTGACTTTGTGTCGAATCCTGCTCGTGCGGAGGGGTTGGTAAATATATATATGTTCAGTACCTAAACTTTGAATCCTCCTCTGATTATATATGAAAACAAACAACCCATAAATACACATATGCATACACAAATACGATCATATACAGACACATACTCCACTTTTTGTGTTCATTTTTGTGCTCTTTATTCCAGCTCTTCCGAGGAATCAGGTTCAAAGTCCAATGATGGCTCCCGATTACGGAGAAGGTTCCCGAGTTCAAAAAGGAAAAAATACATTTGAAAAGCCGGAGGAAGATCGGTCGAAACGTTGTACAGATAACAATGAAGATGAGGACAATAATCCGAATAATCTAAATAATATTAAAATAAATTTCAAACCATCAACGGGAAATTTTAAGAGGGTCAACGAACAAATAAGTAAATATAAAATCCCATAAACCGATAGGAAAGAAAACAGTGTGTCTGACCACCTTTTGTTCAGAATCCCAGTCTGCTCTACTATTTTACACATAGCTTGAGGGAGAATACATGGATTCATACCTTTCCAAAGATTATGAGAAATTCAAACTGTTGGAATATTTTGGTATATAAGGCGTGTGATAGATGCCTACTCCTAAATGTAGACTCGTTGACTATCACGTGACCTGAGAAAGATTCCCACTGTCCAATCACTGGCACTGCTGCTACTGCTGTTGGTGTATTTATAGAGGTCTGATTCTTAACCTTGGCTCATTGCTATTTGGATTATCTTAGACGTCGGACTTACAAATGAATACTATAACACCGGATTCTTATTGGCTTGCTTACTTATTCACTACATCTGGAACTAAGGATGGCGGCCAGATACTTAACACAAACAACTTCGATCTGGATTTGAACTCGTACAACTGGATTCACTTCCTACGAATAGAACTGTTACACCACGTTTCGTGAATCGATTTCGTTTTCAGTAAAATTATTTATGAGAAAAACCGAAGTGATAATTGACTAAAGTGTATTTCCCTCGATAAATGAGACAAAGTTATTTTTTCTTTTTTTAGACTGACCTTGAAAAAAGGGGATTTAGCATGAAGATTACTTTTGATAAAATCCTAAGAGGATGAAAAAAAAAAAAAACAGAAAAAAATGATGAAAAAGAATTTGAAAAAAAAATTGTAATTACTAAATAATATATATTTTTTTAAATGAAAAAATAAAAACAGAAAGAAAAAGAAAAGAGAAAAAGAATAAGTTAGTTGTGTTGTAAGACATACAAGAAAGAAAGAATGAAAGAATAAAAAATGAAAGAATTTACAGCATACTGAGATGTGAAAGATAAAAAGTCAAAAAGAAAAAAGAAAGAGACAAAGAAGAAATAAAGAATGAAGGAAAAAAGGAAGAATAGAAATGAAAGAGAGAATTTTGACGAAAGAATAAAAAAATGACTTGACAGAAAAAAATTGGATGTAAGAAAAAAGAGAAATAAAAAAAGAAGCGAAGAAAATATTAAGGAAAATCAAGAAGATACACTAAAATGAAGGAAAAAGAAGGAATGAAAGTTCAGAAAGAAGAAGCAGACGTGAGTATGATAGAAAGAGTAAATAATGAGTAAAAGAAAGAAAGAAAGAAAGAATAGATATAATGAAGAAAGAAATAAAGGATATAAATGAAAAAGAAAGGAAAGAAAAAAGAAAGAGAAAAAAGTCAGAAAGAAAGTAGGTCGGAAGGAAACAGACAAAGAAGGAAACAATAAAAGGCAAAAAGAAAGAAAAAAGAAAGAAAGAAGGAAACAAACAAAGAAGGAAATAATGAAAGACAGAAAGAAAGAAAGAAAGAAAGAAAGAAAGAAAGAAGGAAGGAAACAAACAAAGAAGGAAACAATGAAATAAAAGAAAAGAAAAACAGACAGAAAGAAAGAAAGAAGGAAACAAACAAGGAAGGAAGAAAGAAAAGAAAAGAAAGTAAGACACAAAGACAGAAAGAAGAAGGAAACAAACAAAACAATGAAAGAAAAAGAAAAGAAAAAAAGTAAGACAGAAAGATAGAAAGAAAGAAGGAAACAAACAAGGAAGGAAACAATGAAAGAAAAGGAAAAGGAAAAGGAAATAAAGAAAGAAGCAAACAAATAAAGAAGGAAACAATGAAGGAAGCAATAAAAGAAAGAAAGAAAGAAAGAAAGGAAAAACAAACAAAGGAATAAACAAAAAAAGAATGAAAGAAATGATGAAAAAGAATGAAGGAAAAAATAAACAATCAAACAAGACGCCAGAAAAAAAACAACATTAAAAACAATGAACTAAAAAAAAAAAAAAAAAAAAAATAATAAAAAAAATACAACACAAAATTGAAAAAGTCAATGGACACTCATAAATAAAAAAAAAAAAAAAAAAATTCTTCAAAGTTCCACGTAAGTAACTTACAAATGTTTCTCTCTATTTTTCTCAATGTTTCATTTTATATTTACTTCCTAATAGTTAACTTGCTTTGTTTTCAAACTTCCCTCTTTTTCTAGCGTTTGATGTACACAGTCATCTTTCCATTATGGCTTTTGTAAAAAAAAAAAAAAACAAATAACAATAAAATGAAATATAAAAAAAAATAAATTCGTCAGAAAATAAAACCCTTTCGGTATAAAAGCCTGAAAGCTTATTAACTGTCACCTCTTACTTAGCATGGTGGTAAGTATTTGAAAAACAACATGGCTTCTATTAGGAGCATGCGCAGTTTCATAGAAGTAGACCGCAGGGAGTGAGCCTCGTTCTGAAGATAAAAGAGAGAAGTTATAAAAACAAAAAAAAAAAAAGAAAAAAAGAAAGAAAGAAAGAAGGAGAAAACCGACGGAAAACGCATCGGTGATCACACATTCACCTTACATGTGAGATTGTTACGCTGTGATACCATTTTTTGTCAAATGTGGCAAACTAGATAGGCAAAAACATTACAAACACGATATCAACCTACTGACATTGCTTAACACGTCATCATAAGTAACACCTTCAAACTTTAACTAAGTTTATTCTTAAAGAAAACTATAAATTCCTTAAAAGTTACTTGTGAAATATAGTTCCTGCCCAAATAGTCACCATGATCAACAATTCTCTCTCTCTCTCTCTCTCTATATATATATATATATATATATATATATATATCTTATTATAATGGAGATTGTGTGTTTTCCTGTCTGTAACCGAAACTATATTACTACTCAAGTCCAAATTCCCTTAGTTATTTACATTACATTCCTCGTGACTTTATTTTTATCTAAAGCTCAATTACTAATAAAATTGTTTTACGTTAATACTGTTGGTCTTATCTACGTAGTAATACCATGCAATTGTATTTATATATACAACAAAATAGCAGTTTACAGTGTTAACGGGAAGGCTAATTTGCATATTGACATCAAATATTTGATTTTATTAAATATGTGCTTAGTATTATTGATTTCTAATTGTTTGGTTTTATCTTAATGAATATGACTAAAAATCTCGGGTATAAATCTTAAACGAAATATATTAACAAGAAGAAATAACTGTAATTGTAATTTTGTTCTTTACATTCTATTTTAGCTAAATAGTTAAATTAAGAAAATTTAGTAATGAAAGACGGGAGTGACGGAAGAGTAAGTTTGAGCTGTTCTATTTTTCGATTATACCCCCTCTGTTTCAACTTTTTAAATCTGCATTCTTATTTAGTTTCATTAGTATTTCTAATTTAATCTAATATTTTATTACATTAAAACTTGAATACTTGCACCCGGAGGGTGCATATATTTGCTAGTATATATATATATATATATATATATATATATATATATATATATATATATGAAATTTAACATTTTGAAAAAACATATGATGTTTGTTATGTGATTACTGGCAGAAATGTTTCGACCAAATCGATAAGTTGGTCTTCATCAAAGAGCGACATAGACGGGAAGAAAGAATATCCGTTAAAAAGACTGTTTACAAAAAACGAACGCTGAATTCAAAATGCATGTTCTGTTTTAAAAATAAAATAAATTTTATTTTTAATTTTTAAAAAATCAGAAGCATTATAGTTTATAGTAAAACTCAAAAAAGAGTTTGTTGTAAAAATTATATAAAAATGTAAAGTGGGTATCAAAATAGTATAGTATATATTTCAACTGTTAAAAATATACAAGTCCACAGTGTAACACCACAAGTAAATTTTGGAACTCTAACATCTTTCTTCAAATTACACTGTATTTATATATATATAACACCGATTATCAAATGGGATTTAATAAAAAAAACGAGTGCATGCTGGGGCCTGACAGACCCATGCTTCTTGTGTCTACAGGAAAAATTAGAAATAATTATATTCCCAAATAAAAATGACTTAATTAATAAAAAGGATGAGTTCCTAGAAAAATGTATGCATAGATTACGCAATGCATTAGAATACCAATAAGATATAATTAATCAATAAGGGCATAATACAGTAAATTATGATATAGCAGTGACAAAGAAAAACTACTAGAAGAAATAAAGAAATAAATTAAAACAACTTAGCCATACTCTAAACTAACTGACCCCACAAAGGTCAATAGAGTAAATTGAAGATAGTGGTAAGGAGTAATAAAAGTATAATGTTACAGCGCGCTACTACCCAAATAGGTCAAAATAGGAGGAATTGAACCCCACTACAAACTAGCAGCTTACTTAGAATATCTTCAGGAAGAAAAAGAAGGATATCAGTCTAGCCATATAAAGTAACCAGAAAAAAATTACACTCAATCCCCATGATGAAGGTGTAGAGTAACACCGAAACCGCGATCGGGAAATAACTTCTTTTACAACTATATATATATATATATATATATATATATATATATATATATATATATATATATATATATATATGAAAAGTGAATGGAAATGAATCCGACAGTATGAAATAAATATTTTTAGAAAAAACAAACAATGATGTTATAATTCGCTGACAGAAATCTGTTTCGACCTTTTATTAAAGCGGTCTTCATCAAGAGCGAAATATTTGTGATAGAAAGACGGTGTGAGTAAACCGTTACAAACAAGAGTGGTACAAACGAACGTTCATGTTGGGAGCCGGAATTTTTTCTTTTTTAATTTTGAAAATGCATATTCTGTTTTAAAAATAAAATAGATTTTTTTTTAAACTCAAAAGAGTTTGATGTAAATATATATAAAAATTCACTTTTCATACTGTCTTTTTGAAAAAAAACAAAATACCTGGATTTCTACATCTTTTCGGTGGTTAATGTGGTCTGCAGTGGCTGGAATCATGAACTTTTTGATACTTTTTTATACATTTTTTATATATATTTACATCAAACTCTTTTGAGTTTTCTTTGTAGATTATAATGCTGCTGTTTTTTTTTTTAATAAAATTTATTTTATTTTTAAAACAGAATATGCATTTTCAAAATTAAAAAAAAAAAGATTCCGGCTCTGAACACGAACGTTCGTTTGTACCACTTTTGTTTGTAACGGGTTTACTCACACCGTCTTTCTATCACAAATATTTCGCTCTTGATGAAGACCGTTTTAATAAAAGGTCGAAACAGATTTCTGTCAGCGAATTATAACATCATTTGTTTGTTTTTTCTAAAAATATTTATTTCATATATATATATATATGTGTGTGTGTGTGTGTGTGTGTGTGTGTGGTGTGTGTGTTGAAAAGAGAAATAAATGAAAGAGAGTATTGAATGGATAAAACAGGATTATTTTAATTATTTTAACTTACACGTGTTTCGGCCAGGAGTTAACCCATGTGTACATTATTCTATCTATTATTATTTTTAAATAACAAAATGAAATGAAATAATAATAATAGAAAAAATGTAGAAATGTTCAGCACACAAAGTAAATATGGACCTTCCGCAGAGTAAATCCTTATTATATATATATATATATATATATAATATATATATATATATATATATATATATATATATAAATGTAAGGTAATCCAAATGGCTGGTTGTAAGGGAACTTCAAATCTCACTGTATACCCATACTGTATGCTCTTGTAGGTGCAAACATAAATTCATACAAGGATTTTTATAAATCCCTAAAGAAATAGACATAAAAGCTAAAATATACATTGTATCTTTTTGTTGGGCTTAGAATTTTTAGATTTTTAAAGGTTGATCTCCCTGAAACTGCAAAGAGAGGGTCCGGTGTTGGGTTCACCATCAGAAATGACATTGTTTTAAAATTGGAATCGCTGCCAGTTGGTATTTCTGACAGGCTGATGTCTCTTCGCTTACCTATCGGAAGAAATAAATATGCGACCTTGCTGAGTTGTTATGGGCCTACAATGGACTCCAATGAGGAGTTAAAGGAATCCTTTTACAGTAACCTTCGTGTTCTACTGAGACGTACAACATTTCGTGATAAACTCTATGTTATGGGTGACTTCATGATCGTGTTGGATGTGACACACTGACTTGGGGACGAGTAATTGGTAAACATGGCGTAGGAAAGGTAAACTCTAATGGTCTGTTACTGCTGTCTCTTTGTTGTGAATTCAGTCTTGTGATTACCAACACGATTTTCCAGCAACGGAATAGTTTCAAAACTACCTGGCGGCATCCTAGATCAGGCCACGAACATCTCATTGACTACATTATAGTTCGTGGTTGTGATTGTCGTGACATAAAGCTAACTCGTTCACTAGCTATTTGTCAGTGTGGCTTCATATATATATCCCGTTATTACGTTATAATTTATTTCAGCCAGAAACTAAAAAAAGTGAGACCGGGGCTAAAAAAAACATTTTTTAAATTTTTTTTTAGTTTCTGGCTGAAATAAATTATAACGTAATAACGGGATATATATATATATATATATAAGAAATAATTTTTTAAAAATACAGGTCAACACACAACACCATTGTTACCATATTATTATTTTTTATTTATTCCAAACTGCATTGTGATAGCCTTCTAAATCAACCTCCTAACCAATACATACACAATGCTTCAAGCAAATTATGAAACTATCTTATATATATATATATATGTGTGTGTGTGTGTGTGTGTGTGTGTGAGTGTGTGTGTTTGGTTCAACTCGAGTGACGATTCCTGTCGTACAAGTTTCTGTTCAATCCGTTCAAGGTGTCTGGCCATCTTTTTGGTGTCAGGGTGGAACTGGTGTAGCAATCCACCAAAGTTGATTTGCCATCTTCAGGTTAGAAACTGATGATATGTTTCGTGGTGTCTCGTTTTTAAAGAAAACGAGCAGTAGCGTGGGAATTGGTAGTGGGAGGTAGTAACAATTGGTAAGGGGAGGTTGTAGGAATTGGTAGTTGTTCAGACCAACGATGCAGTAGAGATTTTCTCACAACTCGTGTCTCCCCTACACACAATATCTTCTTATACCTTCTTCGGGCATTAATTGACCATATTCTGTCCTAATATGAATGTGTACATGCATATATATATACATACAAGTATCTAACCCTCTCTTCCTGTTCAGTGGAGTGGAGTAAATACAACACTTTATATATATATATATATATATATATATATATATATATATATATATATATAAGTATGGATTATACCGATTATTCTTATATAGATTAAATGAAAATGACATGGCCTATGTACCTAGCTAATGTAAATAAAAAAGAACATATTCTACGTACTTAGAATTAAGCATAGTTTTTCTGCTCTCTCTCTCTCTCTCTCTCTCTCTTTCTCTCTCTCTCTCTCTCTCTCTCTCTCTATATATATATATATATATATATATATATATATATATATATATATAATGAAGTGTGAGCTCCACCTATGCTTCTTATATAAATTGTATAAAAATGACATGGTCTATATATTTAACTAATGTAAATAACTAAAAATATGTGTAGAAAATATTTAATGTACCTAGAAATCAACGACGCTGTAAATTTTTTACTGCTATATCTCCAGAATCCTATCCTTCTTTAATAGGCGATGAATATATATATATATATATATATATATATACTTTTTTTTTCTTTGGTGCGGTACCAAGTTTCTTGGTACAAGGTGATTCTAGGCGGGTCCTAATTCTCTACCAGTAGTTTGTTGTAGAGTTCAGGTTCCGTATGAGAGCTCAATGTTTAATTATTGTAAACAGAGCAAAGTTATTTGGGAATAAAAAGGCCTTAAATACCATGGGTATCGTGGTTATGGACCATTTCCACTCGCGAGTATGCTCACGAGCTTCATCAGTGGTCTGAAGAAGCTCGTGAGCATACTCGCGAGTGGAAATGGTCCATAACCACGATACCCATGGTATTTAAGGCCTTTTTATTCCCAAATATTTATCTATATATTATATATATGTGTGTGTGTGTGTGTGTGTGTGTGTGTATGTGTGTGTATGTGTGTAATTATACCTTATATAGTTTGCTATATTTATGAGTACAGAGTGTTAATTATCATCGATATAGCATATATATCTAAGTTAGGATGGTGACAACGTAACGTCAACGGCGCTTAGTATCAGTCAGTTTCTTGCCTAAGCGATTTTTAAACCAACTATGTATTTTTTTATTATGTACTATTTTTCTGGGGCATGATGAGAATGGAAGTTGAGTTTTTGTGGCATGACGAAAAGGATAGTTTAGCTTGCGGTACATGATGGGAAGGCTGGTTTTTGTTTCTGTGGTATGATAGGAAGAGTTTTCTCGTTTATATTTTATTCATTTTCTGATTTATTACTTTATTTATTTTATTATGTTTATTTTATTCAACTTATTATTATTATTATTATTATTATTTT
This sequence comes from Doryteuthis pealeii, assembly GCA_023376005.1. Taxonomy (NCBI): domain Eukaryota; kingdom Metazoa; phylum Mollusca; class Cephalopoda; order Myopsida; family Loliginidae; genus Doryteuthis; species Doryteuthis pealeii. Next base: position 528,349 of record CM042164.1, on the reverse strand, counting down.
ACTCCTTGGGAGTTTTTCACTTCCACTGCTGGTTCACGGGAGGCTGAGTGACAGCAAGTCTCCTCAGATCTCCAGGGCTCTTCTGGGAATTCTAGTTGATGTTAACAATGCTGTTGTTTGGACGGTCTCAATTCTTCCTTAGATTTCATATTCCTCTATACTCCTCCTCCCCCCTCCTCCTCCACTCTTCTTCTTCTTCTTCTTCTTCTTCTTCTTCTTCTTCTTCTTATTATTATTATTATTATTATTGTTCACTCCTTTTGAGTTTTCATACCAGTGTTAGCTGATGGTATTTCACTGGAGTCTGAGTGACAGCAAGTCTCCTCAGATCTCCAGGACTCTCCTGAGTATTCTGGCAGATTGCAGCAGTGCAGTGTTCTGAATGGTTTCAATCCTTCCTCTGATATCCAAACTTTCCAAGCCCTTTTCTAATCCTTTTGGGACTGTTCCAAGTGCACCAACTACAATTGATATCACTTTAACTTTCATATTCCATAACTTTTTCAGTTCTCTGGCAAGGTCCAGATATTTGTCCATTTTTTCATTTTCCTTCAGCTTCACCCTGTGATCTGCTTGAACTGCAAAATCCACCAGTTGACAAGTTCTTTCTTTTTTGTTTATCAACACAAGGTCTGGTCTTTATTATTATTATTATTATTATTATTATTATCATTATTATTATTATTATTATTATTGTTGTTGTTGTTGTTGTTGTTGTTCATATTTATCGATTTCTAATTTAAATTTTTTGTTCGTTTTAATTTATTCTATTTGTTTTATTTATTATTTGTTTTGGGTTTTTTTCATTTTTATTGTGAATTGTTCTTTTATCTATATTCTATCTATATACTTCATTATTTTATATAATTTATTTTTATTTATTTATCATAACATTTTATTTTACTTTATTTATTCATCTATATATTGAAGTTTTTAAGAACTTGTTTTAGTCTTTGGGGTCGTTAGATTTAAGGTGACTTAATAAGAATTTGTTTTCCTGCCTACATTTTGAGATGAGGTCCGATCGTTTCTTTGTTTGTTTGTTTGTTATAGGAAGGTGGTTATGGCAATTTTTCTTCTAGGCATAAGTTATAGTGTTTTGATCTGTTGTTGTAAGCAGGTGCTATTTTTCTTATTTTCCAAGTTACCTTTTGTGTGTTTTGGTTTGATTTTTTGAGTTCCCAAATGTGTTGTGTTGTGCTGTGTGCAAAATAGAACAAATATTACCAAGACAAAAGAGTTCAGTAAGGCGAAGGGAAAACATTAGATTTATACTGGTCGACTGCTTCAAAGATTTGACAGCTGAAAATGAACATGGTCAAACGTAGACAAATTAGTGTTTTTTATTTATTTATTTATATAAATGTCTAAACAATGACGATTCAAATATTAACGCTTTATTTTTTTGTAGATATAAATAATCTAATTTTAGTTGTACCTATTTTTATATTGTAATGTTTTCTACCTCTAAAAATACGACTTGGTAACGGAGAAGCTGATTTGTCGGTAAATAAGAAAGTGAATTGTATCAAAATAAAAATACAAATAACAAAGTCGATAATTGAGATGAGAAATTGGGTTTTAAAAAATCATTTATTAAATTGGCCTGTAACACCATTTCAGATAAAAACATCTGCTCAGCCAATAAATTTGCCAAACGTTGAAAGAGAGAGAGAGGGGGAAATGTTAACGGACAACAATAGCAGCATCTGCAATAATAATAATAATAATAATAATAATAATAATAATAATAATGATAATAATAATAATAAAAATAAAAATAAATAATAATAATAATAATAATAATAATAAATGTAGACTATGCGGTAATAACAATAATTATAATAATAATAATAATAATAATAGTAAATATAGACTATGTGGTAATAGAGATGAAATGTAAACCATGTACTATGAGAATGTAGCAAACTAGCAAAACGAGAATACAAAACTAGACACGACTGGGTTGGGAAGGTGATCCACTGGGAATTATGCAAAAAATTTAATTTTGACCATACAACAAAATGGTATATGCATAAACCAGAATCTGTTCTTGAGAACGAAACGCATAAAATTCTCTGGGACTTTGAAATAAAAACGGATCACCTTATCCCAGCAAGAAGACCAGACCTAGTGTTGATTAACAAAAAAGAATGAACTTGTCAACTGGTGGATTTTGCAGTTCCAGCGGATCACAGGGTGAAGCTAAATGAAAATTAAAAAATGGACAAATATCTGGACCTTGCCAGAGAGCTGAAAAGGTTATGGAATATGAAAGTCAAAGTGATACCAATTGTGGTTGGTGCACTTGGAACGGTCCCGAAAGGATTGGAAAAGGGTTTGGAAAGTTTGGAAATCAGAGGAAGGATTGAAACCATTCAGAACACTGCACTACAGCAATCTGCCTGAATACTCAGAAGAGTCCTGGAGACCTGAGGAGACTTGCTGTCACTCAGACTCCAGTGAATGATCATCATAATAATAATGATAATCTTTGAGATAAAGATGGTTTCCCTTATCCCAGCCAGAAGACCCGACCTATTATTGATTAATAAGAAAGAGAGAGAGAGAGAGAGAGAGAGAGAGAGAGAGAGGAGAGAGAGAGAGAGAGAGAGAGAGAGAGAAAAGATAACTTTTCAACTGGTTGACTTTGGAGTTCCAGTAGATCCCAAACTGAAGAAACAGGAAAAAGAATATTTATGACTCAGCCATCTAATTATTCTGATTAATTTCCATTATTATACTTTTCAATTTTTCCACATTTGTCCCGCGTCATCCCACCACTGACGTCACACATTGACTTTCACTCTCATTACTTTTGCAATGAGAAACCTCAAGAAAACGGTAGCATATACAAAATTATCATAGAATCTGCTTCAAAAGAAGAAAAAGAAAAATTGTTGCTATGTTGTTTGGTTATGAAAAAATGGATGCTCGAATGAAGCTAGCGCTTGATACTATAATTTCAAGGTTCCTATCTACGCCTGTGCTATCCCCGTTTCTCTTGATTAATGAGTGAGCGCAATTGATTATAGAGAAAAGACAGTAAAAAAGGCATCCTTTACAAAAATGAAGTCTTACTGGATCCTTTTCAATTCATACATTGACTTTTAATTCTTAATTCATACATTGACTTTTCAATTAAGAGATAAAACTACAAACAAATGAACTAAGTTGGCAAATATTATATATACTAGCAAATATATGCACCCTCCGGGTGCAAGTATTTAAGTTTTAATGTAATAAAATATTGTATCAAATTAGAAAGGCTAATGAAACTAAATAAGAAAGCAGATAAAAATATTTGAAACAGAGGAGGGTATAATAAAAAAATAGAACAACTGAAACTTACTCTTCCATCACTCCCGTCTTTCATTGCTAAATTTTCCTAATTTAACTATTTAGTTAAAATAGGATGTAAAGAATAAAATTAGAGTTATTTTTTCTTGTTAATGGATTTCTTTTAAGATTTATCCCTGAGATTTTAGATAATATTCATTAAGATAAAACCAAACAATCAGAAATCAGTAATACTAAGCATATATTTATTAAAATCAAATTTTTAATATCAATATGCAAATTAGCCTTCCCATTAACATTGTAAACTGCTATTTTGTTGTATATATAAATACAATTGCATGTTATTAGTATGTAGATACGGTCAACAGTATTAATAATGTAAAACAATTTTATTAATAATTGAGATTTAAATAAAAATAAAATCTTGTAGAATGTGACGTAAATAACTAAGGGAATTGTTACTTGAATAGTAATATAGTTTCGGTTACAGACAGAAAAACACACAATCTCCATTATAAATATAATATATATATTATATATATATTGTATTGCCGGCTACTGGACTTCTATAAAACCACAGACACGTATATATAAAAATATGACCCGTCTTTATTTTCTTTGGTGTGTGGGTGGTGATGGGCGACGAGTGTTCACAATGAAAATTCCCGGGTTGATGAAGAGCACAGTGTTCACAATGAACTTCCGAGGGTTGATGATGGAAGGCGGAGAGGTTACCTTCTCGGCTGCTGCTGGGGACTGAATTGACACCCTTCATCCGCTGGCCTTTATATACAATAAATATGCCCACGCATCTTTATCTTTTGATCTGATAACGGAGATACATATTTCTTTTTCTTTCACTCCGCCCCCTCACCGGAAGACTCCGATTCCGTTTTCTTTTTTTCTTTTATCTATTTCTTCATCTTCTCCCTGCTCCTTGACCGGAAGACCTCTCTTCCGTTCTCCCTTTTTTTTAATATATATTTTTATATTTCTCTTTGTCTTTTTGCCGGAAGCTTCCTCTTCCGTTGCACGATAATGCAACATATAATTCTACACTGTTCTTGGTTTCTTGAAATAAATTATGAATAAATATGAATAGAATAAAAGAAACTGGTTGCTCTAATAACATTAGATATCAGAATAGTTAATTCTCTAAAATAATTGATAATTTTACTTTGTTTCTCTGTCTAGAGATATGTCTTCTTTAAGACTTAATCCTGAGGAAAAATAAATAAATAACTAATTGTAACTACTAACAAGTAAGTACATTAATTTTGATTGTGCTTTTCCTCAATCAGGCATCAAACAAGTGCATAGATATTTACTTGAAAAAAAAAACGGTTTAAAAATGTTTCTCAATAAACCGAGAAGAATTATGTGTCTTAAATGTAAGAAAGGCAAAATTATAAATTCATTTCTAACCATAATAAAAATACATAAATAATTTAAAATAGAAAAAGGCGTCGGGGTGGCTTAATGTCGGTATCAGCCAATCAGCGAGGGAGTCTATCCCCTTTTTACTTGCGCTAGACCAAGGAGATTGTTTTTGCGTCTGAGGTGGAGCGCCACACCTACCATCAACTCCTTACTTTACCGCACATATCCCTGTGCTACTCATACGCTGAGTTGGAGAGGGCCGGTAAATACAACTTTTAAAAAATTGTGTGTGGCACCTGCAGATCGGCAGGTAGTACTCCGCGGACCGGGATCGGCACCGGTCCGGCAGACCGGCTATTAAAATAACTGATCTAGAATACTTACCAATACTGATGGACGAGAGAGTGTGAGAGGGAGGAAAGAGAAAGAAAGAAAGAGAGGGAGGGAGTGAAAGAAAGAAAGAAAGAAAGAGAGAGAGGGTGTGAGAGAGAAAGAAAGAAATAGAAAGAGGAGGGAGAGAAAGAAAGAAAGAGAAAGAAAGAGAGAGAGGGAGAGAGAGAAAGAAAGAAAGAAAGAAAGAGAAAGAAAGGAGAGAGGGTGAGAGAGAGAGAAAGAAAGAGAGAGGGAGGGAGAGAAAGAAAGAGAGAGAGTGTGAGAAAGAGAAAGAAAAGAGAGAGAGGGGGAGAGAAAGAAAGAAAGAAGAAAGAAAGAGAGAGAGGGAGAGAAAGAAATAAAGAGAAAGAAAGAGAGAGAGAAGGGGAGAGAAAGAAAGAAAGAAGAAAGAGAGGAGGAGAGAGAAGAAAGAGAGAGAGAAGGGGAGAGAAAGAAAGAAAGAAAGAAAGAGAGAGAGGGAGGAGAGAAAGAAAGAAGAGAGGGGGAGAGAGAAAGAAAGAGAAAGAAAGAGAGGGGGGAGAGAAAGAATGAGAGAGAGGGAGTGTGCAAGAGAGAAAGAAAGAGAGAGGGGGAGAGAGGGAGAGAAAGAAAGAGAGGGAGAGAGAAAAACAGAAAGAAAGAGATAGGGAGGAGAGAAAGAAAGAGAGAGAGGAAGAGAGAGAGGCGAAATGAAAAAATGAAAGACCTTTCAATTTTTCTCTCTTTTTGTGAAAATAATATAAAATATGAGTCTCACTTAATCTCTTTCTTTTTTTTTTTTTTTCTTTTTTCAAAAGATTAAGTTGTTTACTGTTCTGAAACAGCTTTGAAAAATAAAGATGATTAGACAGAGATTTCAAATAATCATGTTTTCTGCTATAGATTTTAAGATACCTTTTCACTGTTATCTAATATCGATATGCTGCCATAGTGGATATTTATGAGCAAAGAGAATATTTGTCAGATCTACCCTCTAATTTCCTGATGAAGTTAAAAATTCAAAGTCAACATAAAGCTCTAGCTCTATAGAAAATTATACATTTGATTTTTCTTGGGTTTTTTTTTACCTCATTTTATAGTCTGATAAACAAGTGGGATGATATATTTTACAAAATAATTAATCTTTAGGTATCTTCGCTTTTGACAGACATTTACTCCGAAGCTTATTTCATGCACATATTTAAAGATTATTAATGACACTACTATATATATATCTTATTATTATAATGGAGATTGTGTGTTTTTCTGTCTGTAACCGAAACTATATTCCTACTCAAGTCACAATTCTCTGAGTTATTGACATCACATTCTCAATAATTTTATTTTTATCTAAACCTCAATTATTATTAAAATTGTCTTACATTATTAATACTGTTAACTATGTCTACATGATATTTTCCACGTACCCCACTTGTACGGGTCAGGCACAAGGCCCTATTTATGTGGGACCACCTACAAGCCGAGACGGTGGCGGGTGAAAAATTGCATCGATCCCGTCGGCATTCCCTCTCAAGGGGGGCGCCTCAGGCACTGGGCAATAAACCCAGCCCTGCCCCTTTAAATCGAGGGGGCAGGTATTGCCTGGGGGGATGGCCCCCTGGGATCGACGCCGTTAATCATATCAATGGTCCAGAGGCCGAAGCCACTGTTGACCATATCTACTGTATTTACCGCGTACCCCACTTGTACGGGTCAGGCACAAAGTCCCTATTAACGTGGGACCACCCACAAACCGAAGCTCATGAGTGGCAGGTGAAAAATTGCGTCGATCCCGTCGGCATTCCCCCTCAAGGGGGCGCCTCAGGCACTGGCAATAAACCCAGCCCTGCCCCTTTAAATCGAGGGGGCAGGTGTTGCCTGGGGGGATGGCCCCCTGGGATCGACGCTATTAACTAGTAAAGATCCAGGGCCGAAGCCACTGGACCCCCGGCGTTGGCCAGGTCTACATACTGACAACATGCAATTATATTTATATATACAACAAAATAGCGGTTTACAGTGTGAACGGGAAGGCTAATTTGCATATTAATATTAAAAAATCGAATTTAATAAATATGTGCTTAGTATTATTGATTTCTAACTGTTTGGTTTTATTTTAATGAATATGAGCAAAAATCTCTTCAATGAATCTTAAATGAAATCCATTAACAAGATAAAATAACTGTCATTTTATTCTTTACTTCCTCTTATAACTAAATACTTAAATTAGAAAAAATAACAATGAAAGACGAGAGTGATGGAAGAGTGAGTTTCAGTTGTTCCATTTGTTATTATACTCCCTCTGTTTCAAATCTTTTATTATACTCCCTCTGTTTCAAATCTTTTTATCTGTATTCTTATTTAGTTTGATTAGCCTTTCTAATTCAATATAATATTTTATTACATTAAAACTTAAATACTTGCACCCGGAGGGTGCATATATTTGCTAGTATATATAACGACAAATCCAGTTCCCCATCACATATAAACAATAAAACAATTAAACAGACATACACACACATACACATATTTAGTTAACCAATCACCACAATCTGACACCTATGGTACCACCACCGTCCACCATTCTGACACTCCTCATTCTAGAGAGAAGAAAAATCCACTAACCACCCCCAACCACACCTCCCCCTACTGACGACCTTCCGTTTTCAGAATTTTGAGAATGTCCATCATTGGAGTAAGAACTATATCCAAGTCCTGAAGATGGTCTAATAAGAGACCGAAACGTTGCATCGTCGACAATAAACATCAAGTTTCCATAACATCCCGTGTTTGTCCACTTTTCTCCACACACATATATATATATATAATCCAAAAGTCCAGAGAAGAAATCTTCCTTACGAAACAAGAGTTTTATTTTAAAAACCTGTCGCAGTTTGAGAGCTCAATGTGTGCTCTTAATGTTAGAGTCACAGAGCAAATATATAAGTAAAGAAATAACAAAAGAAATAACAAAAGACTTAGAGATGTTCAGCTCCCTGAAATAGACTATAAAGCTAAATCTCTAAGTCTTTTGTTATTTCTTTACTTATATATATATATATATATATATATATATATGTCGGGGAGACCTAAAGTCGGTATCAGCCAATCAGCGAAGGAGTCCATTCCATTTTTCACTAGCGATAAACCAAGGAGTTTGTTTTTGCACCTGAGGTGGGGTGCCACACCTACCATCAGCTCCTTACTTTACCGCACAGATTCCGGTGCTATTCATACGCTGAGTTGGCGAGGGCCGGTTTCGAACTAGGAACCTTGTGGTTTCTAGCCGAACGCTCTACCGACTGAGCTAACCCGACCCTTTATATATATATAGTAGCCAACTACCATACCATAAAACTAATGGCCTAACTTAGTGCCACCAACCTCAACAACTTTTCACACTTACCATAAAAAAACTGATGGTCAAATTTTGTTGCCACCATCCTCTACATCTTTTTCCATTACTATCCCCCACTCTCCATGCAATAAAAAAAACTCTCTCCTGACCAACCATGAATTTTAACCCACTTCTTCCTACCACCCGCTTTCCTTACAAGCACCTAATAACTTCCTCATCTTATCTCCCCGAACAAACTACAATCCTCTGATCTTTCCCCCTCCACTTTCCATGATAGATATCCTCTGGCCAACCAAATCTTCACAAACTTTCCCTTCCCCTGAATTCATCACCAAACTCACTTTCTCTTTTATAAATACAAATGTATGTACCATGTTTTGAAGAAACAGACTAATGAAGTTCGCGCTTAAAGCGGAACGAAATATATTTCTCCTACATCTATTTGTTTGAGTTATTTTTTGTCCATTTTTCCTTTTTCCTTACCTCATATATATATATATGATTTATTCTGATAGAAATGATTGAAGTGAAATTCATCATCAAACTCTCCCCCACCCACTCACTTTCTCTTCTATAAATACAACTGTATATACCATGTTTTGAATAAACAGACTGATGAAGTTCCAGCTTAAAGCGGAACGAAATAAATTTCTCCTACATCTACTTGTTTGAGTTATTATTTTTTGTCCACTTTTCCTTTCTCCTTACCTGATACTGATTTACTCCAACCCTCGTATCTTCATATATATATATATATATATATATATATATATATATATATACCCTTTTCAATAGCGCTAGACCAAGGAGATTGTTTTAGCATCTGAGCTGGAGCGCCACACCTACCATCAGCTCCTTACTTTACCGCACAGATCCCTGTGCTACTCATACGCTGAGTTGGCGAGGATCGGTATCGAACTAGGAACCTTGTGGTTTCTAGCCGAACGCTCTACCGACTGAGCTAGGGATAGACTCCCTCGCTGACTGGCTGCTACCGACTTAAGGCCGCCCTGTCGAAAAGAAAATATATATATATATATATATATATATATATATAAAATAAAAAAAATAAAAAATAAAAATTGACTCTCTCGTCGATTTTCGACGCATGAGTGTTCATCCAATGAATAACTAACACAGTGATTTTTTTAATAGTGGTGAAGGCTTGTGTTGGACCATTCCACACTTTTTGGCACAGTCGATAGGAAAGAATTGGTGCATCGAGGAATGCCACGAACCCAATCAACGACTGACCTCAGGAATTTTGAATTCAAAGTTATCCCTCTCCTAGACTGGTTACCTACCCAAGGTTAAAGAGCCCGGTCTGCCCTACTATTTAACCCGTAGCCGGAGGGAGAATATATGGATTGATATAAGGGTATTACCGCTATGTGAAATGCCAACAGCTTCGTCTTGGAATTGATATATATATATATATATATATATATATATATATATATATATATATATAGTGTCCCAAAAAGTTGTATACACCTTTCTGCAACAGTTAGTCATGTCAAGCATTAGTGAACACTTTGACGAAGAGGATTTTTTATTTTCAGCAAGATGGGGCACCCCCACACGACCATCGCGATGTTAGACGCTTCTTTGATGAGATCTTGCCAAACAGGTGGACTGGACAAAAGTGTATTTTTGTGGAATACCCATCACGTTCACCAGACCTCACACCAGTAGACTTCTTTTTATGGGGATACGTAAAAGACAAAGTCTACGCAATGAAACCTACAACAATCGCTGAATTGAGAGCAACAATTGAACATGAATGCACGCAAATACTTAGGGTTAGGGTTTAGGGTTAGGGTTAGGGTTAGGATTTAGGGTTTAGGGTTAGTTTAATGGGAAAATACATAAATAATTTATCAGTCAATCAGAGTTATTTCCCTTTTCATGTTGGAGTTATAGGAATAACTTGTTTTGTTTTATTCATTCTTAATAGATATTCAATTTAAAAAAAGCTCACCCGTCTTCCTGCACATGTTTCTGTATGTGTGTGTGTGTGTGTGTGTGTGTGTGTGTGTGTGTGTGTTGTGTGAGAGAGAGAGAGAGAGAGAGAGAGAGAGAGAGAGTATTGGTTGGTTGCTTGGTTGCTAGCTTGGTTGTTATTTACGTCATATCAACTCTTGTTGGGTTATTTTAAGCCGAAGATGTTTCATGATCTGTGCTATTCCATCGCTTCGCGTTACCGGCGGTGTCTGTACCAGAACGGACCTCAGTTTCAGAACAGGCAGTGACAAAACAATAGAATGATGTTTGTAAATTCTTTTACATGTTGAAAATTAAACAAATTATAATAAACACCTGGTTTTACAATTATTTAAAGTGTGTATACACCTTTTTTGGACACCCTATATATATATATATATATATATATATATATATAATATAATATATATATTATATATATATATTTGGGACAAATGTGCTTAATTGTAGTCGTACCTAATTTTGCAAATTAATTGATTAATAATTAATTAATTAGGCGGGCATACCTATTCTAATGTAAGGCTAAACAAATCGAGAAAAATCAATCTCTGTATGTACATTTCGGCCTATTAGGTATTACGTATGCCCACTTAATTAATTAATTATTAATTAATTAATTTTCAAACTTAGGTACGACTTCAATTAAGCACTTATTCTCCCAAAAATTGTCGGCTAAAAAAAGCCATATCAAAACACATCGTTTGTGTATTTACTTCTCATATATATATATATATAAATTTCATATCTCTAACAACTCAACGTTACAACCAAGTTGATTTAAAAAAAACACAGATGGAACATTTTCAACTCTATAATAAATTCTCTGAAGATGGATATTATCCGAAAATTAAGAATTCTTCAATAAATATGTTTTTCAACATGAATCTGCATTATTTTGCCTTCAAAAAAAGAAAAAAAAAATATATCGTATTTTAAAATGGTGCTTCTATTTTACTATAAAAACGAGCGAAAAAAAAATTTCTATTTCAATATGCCCTGAGCGGGGAATTGTTTGTTTTATAGTATTAAAAAGGAAAAAAAAATAATAATAAATTCCTTTATAAAAAAAAATTAGAGTAAATAAATTTAAAAGGAAAAAAAAAATGATTTTAAACGTCCCGCATTTTAACAATTCACGGACTTCAACGGACTTACACGAACGCTACCGAATTTGAAATCTTAACAGAAGATTACGATCACTTCTAAATTTCATATCTCCAACAACTCAACATTACAACCAAGTTGATTTTAAAAAAAACACAGATCGAACATTTTCAACTCTATAATAAATTCTCTGAAGATGGATATTATCCAAAAATTAAGAATTCTTCAATAAATATGTTTTTCAACATGAATCTGCATTATTTTGCCTTCAAAAAAAGAAAAAGAAATATATATCGTATATATATATATATATATATATATATATATATATATATATATGTAGAGAGAGAGAAAGGGAGAGAAAGAGAGAGAGACACAGAGAGAGACACAGAGAGAGACACAGAGAGAGAGAGAGAGATGGGGTAAATTACCAGGTGAGTTGATAATTCGAAGGTAGGCTTTTTTAATAATATAATTGGTCTGGTCCCAGTGGAGAGCTCAAGGTTCAATAATTTTGTAGAGCAGTATATTTGGTAAAGAAAAAGGCTTAACGATCGGTCGTATTAGCAGTTATTGATCTATTCCTACTCATATATATATATGTATAAACGGCTAATTTTATTGAAAGGGTGACAGAATTCATACATATATATTGTGGACATATATTGTTCAAAATAACTGGTAAGGATTTGTTGTTCAGCATATTAGGGATTTTTTCCTGTGTTCTGGTGTTCAGGATTTGTTCTATTCTCAAGGAAGGTTTTGAGTGGGCGTATTCATCACGTGTACGTGATATGTTAACGCATATACAGACACACACAGACACAAACACACACACACACACACACACATATATATATATATATATATATGCGTGTAACAATAATATAATGGAAAGTAAATACTAAATACTGCTCAATACATTATAAGTTGGGCAATGTAATATTTGTGCATTTTCGTTATACTTTTAGATAGAAAAAGTGATCAACTGTTTTATCAGGATGAAAAAAAAAAAAAAAAAAATAATAATAATAATAATAATAATAATAATAATAATAGTAATAACACGACAGTACTGGTAAGCTGATCCACTGGGAATTGTGCAAAAAAGATACCGGTCCTCGCCAACTCAGCGTATGAGTAGCACAGGGATATGTGCGGTAAAGTAAGGAGCTGGTGGTAGGTGTGGCGCTCCACCTCAGACGCTAAAAAACAATAGCGGTATTGAAAAGGGGATAGACTCCCTCGCTGACTGGCTGATACCGACTTTAGGCCGCCCCGATGACTTTACTTTTACTTTGTACATATATAAAGGGCAGTTTTGTGTATGTGTATGTCCGGAGGAAACTTCGAAAATAAAACAGTTAACGACAAAGTAAATATACATACACATTAAATATCACCAGGGATTAGTTTTTGAGCAAGAATAATAAAGATTTGATTTATATTCGTAAATATAATTAAAAAATAAAATTTAAAGGATAACAACATGGATTTTTTTTTCATTTAATATTTTAGATAGTAGACAGTAACATTGATGTTCAGAGTAGCTGGATCAATTCAACGTCTATTCTTTTACATAGGGATTCAAATGTGGCATTCCACGAGGATTTATCTCACGAATCAGTAATAATGGATCAGCAGGACGAACTTAAGAAACCCCTCTCTACTCAGGCGACGCCGAATAGCAGCTTCTAGTTTGAAATAATGCGCAAGTACAATTTTATGGTAGGATTTTAGTCACTTAATGTTCAAGATTACCTGAAAAGGAACTATAAAACTTAAGGCAAACGATTAGAGGTTTCGGCCCAAGATATAAGGATATTTTTATCTCAATCTGTCAGATTAGACAAATGTCAAAAATCCATGCTACTTTTTTTCATCCAATTTACAATATTTGCTGTCAATTAAAAATCCACACCCAACACTTGAACATAATTGTCTGTTACCACAAAAAATAAATCCGCAGAACAGAAAAAAACAAAAACAATCACCATTTAAAAAAAAGATTCTTATGAAATCCGTGCATGGTGATGATCCAGCCTGGGAAATTATTTTTGATACCTTGACAGTTGGTGATCTTCGAAAGTTCTTCGACGCCTTTTGGATCAACTTTCAAATTACAAAAAATGATTTCCCAGTTTGGATCAACATTAAAACTACCAAAAATGATTTCCCAGTTTGGATCATTACTATACTCGTATAGACAGGAAACATCTGATGAAGCTCAGAAGATAGAGCAGCTGAAACGTTGTGTTTATACAGGGTATTATATATACCATAATATATTTATTACATAATGATACACAGGAGTTTTACATGTTATCTAAGATTTGAATATTACATTTAAGTTTTATTATTTTCAGGTATTGATTTTGATGATCCTGATGTGGAGTCCAAAAGAAATTTCATATGTAGTCGAAGAATACTTCGACAGCCAAAGATACATCGTTACAGCCCAAAAGAAATTCCGACAGCATTTTGGAAAGCGAGAGGCACCATCCATAAAGGTGATCCTTCGTGCTGTTACAAATTTCCGAGAAACGCGTGGTCTAATGGTTAGAGTCATAGGAAATGGACTCGTCGACCCGAGTTCAATTCCTGGATGAAGCTGTTTGGATTTCACATAGCGCTAATACACTTGGGAAAGGTATGAATCGAATTCTCCCCCCAGATATGGATAAAATAGCAGGGCAGACTGGGCTCTTTTACCATAGCTAGGTAACCAGTCTAGGAGAAGGAAAACTCTGAATTCAAATCTGTTAAACTCCGCTGAAGAAATTGACCTTGTGTCCCATCCTGCTCGTGCGGAGGGGTTGGTATATATATATATATATATATATATATAAGGGTTTTGTAATTTGCTTGGAGCATTGTGTTTATATTGGTTTGTTGGTTGGTTTTGAAGGCTGTCACAATGCGAGTGTAAAGAAAAAAGAAGGTAACTATGATGTTGTTTGTTAACCTGTCACTCTATTCTTAATATTTCGGGATGAAAATCCCATCATCAGAGGAATACTCGAACTGAAGTGGTGCTAGCAGTTGCTCAATTTGTTCTGTCTCGGATCTTCCAAATTCTGTGCGTGTGTGTCGTTGGGGGTGCTCATATATATATATATATATATATATATTATAAAATATATATATATATATATATATATATATATATACATCATGACGAAAACATTCGAGAGCTCGATTTCTTATATCACGTAAAGTGTGGTTTAGCATATCCACTAGAATAGCTGTTTTATATATATAATATATATATATATATATATATATATATATATATATATATATATATAGAACAGCTAATCTAGTTTATATATATATATATATATATATATATATATATATATATATATATATATATATATAATAAAACAGCTATTCTAGTTGATATGCTAAACCACACTTTACGTGATATGAGAAATCGAGCTCTCGAATGTTTTCGTCACGATGGTGACGTGACCATCTCAAGGAGATAATATTCAAATCTTAGATTACATGAAAAACTCCTGTGTATCTGTTATGTAATAAATATACGTAGTACTCTGTGTCGCTTTTGTAATCTGGGAAAATAGCATTTAAAATGAGTTTCATCATTATGGTCCACACTATACATACCACAATAAAGACTATTACTAATTTTAAACCCTAAAGTCTCAAAACCAGAGTTCATGTTCTCAAATTCCACTAATATAAAAGAATGTCTTCGATAGATAATAAATAATTCAATAATAATCGTCGGAAAATATAAGATTTACTAAATTGCTGCGGGGTGATTAAAAAAATTGAATCAAAGTAGAATTTATAAATATCTTTCCAGATAGAGAATTTCTTCTATCAAGAGAAAACGGTAACAGTGTCAATAATTTATATATGGTCTTCCACAGACACGTGTCTCGACTTATCAAGTCTCTTCAGTGTGGCTAGACATTCTGCAAGCTACCTACAGCCGGAATTGAAATCTGATCGGTTGGGTTTCAGTCCGGCACCTTAACCATTAGGCTGTCTTCACTTACAGAATGTGAAGGGGATTTTAACTGTTTTAATACACACATAGTTTTGTGTGTAAAGGCCGTCACAGAGTGCTCCATTCCTTATATAGAAGAGCGTTGCGTTTACGCTTGAGTTGGCGGCCGTCAACGAGATCCCCCCCCCCCAGAGTGCTCAACCATAGGGGATGGGGAGCATATATATATATATATATATATATATATATATATATATATATATTCAAGTTTTCTGGCCAACTTTTTAATATTTGGGTGGAATTCTAGTCACGGTCTCGTAATCTCCATTGCAATTCTCCAGTTCATGCCAGATTGTTTTACAGTGTTCTGGGAGCATTGGGCAGCAACCATAATCTTTTTATTTTGATGATCGGCGCAGATCATTATGATATAAATTATTCTCTTCCATGATTCAGGTGGGTTCCAGTCATCTATTCTGTCATTACATATATTAATGAAGAAGGGTCCAAGCTTTTGAATGATGCGTAGTGTGCGTCAATACCTCTAATCTACGGAGAAAAATAATCAAATATAAATATATCAAATTTATCCCGAACACCCTATATATATATATATACTAGCAAATATATGCACCCTCCGGGTGCAAGTATTTAAGTTTTAATGTAATAAAATATTGTATTAAATTAGAAAGGCTAATCAAACTAAATAAGAATACAGATAAAAAGATTTGAAACAGAGGGCGTATAATAAAAGATTTGAAACAGAGGGAGTATAATAAAAAATGGAACAACTGAAACTTACTCTTCCATCACTCTCGTCTTTCATTGTTGTTTTTTCTAATTTAAGTATTTAGTTATAAGAGGAAGTAAAGAATAAAATGAGTTATTTTATCTTGTTAATAGATTTCATTTAAGATTCATTGAAGAGATTTTTGCTTATATTCATTAAAATAAAACCAAACAGCTAGAAATCAATAATACTAAGCACATATTTATTAAATTCGATTTTTTAATATTAATATGCAAATTAGCCTTCCTGTTTACACTGTAAACCGCTATTTTGTTGTATATATAAATATAATTGCATGTTGTCAATATGTAGACATAGTTAACAGTATTAATAATGTATGACAATTTTATTAATAATTGAGGTTAAATAAAAATAAAATCATGGAGAATGTGATGTCTATAACTAAGAGAATTGTGACTTGAGTAGGAATATAGTTTCGGTTACAGACAGAAAAACACACAATCTCCATTATAATAAGATATATATATATATATATATATATATATATATATATATATATATATATATATATGTGTGTGTGTGTGTGTGTGTATTCCCGAGTTCGACCAGAAACACCTGCAGAAGGCCGCGGGTACATCGACTGAAACGTAATGTATATAACAATAAAGATGAAGACAACATTCCAAAATATCTAAATGATGCAACCAATCTTTTTGGGTTATTTTATGCCAAAGCCATCCTCTCAGAAGAACAGTAGTGATACTATTTGAGATATAGCTCTATATATAAGATGAATGAAAATGATATGAAAAACAGGTATATTTGCATGTTATTTATTTTTAATTGTTCTCAATTAGTTTCGACCTTAGTTCATCGTCAGAAGAAAATTTCTAGTGAGAGAAATTGTTTTTAGAAAGTGTTTTATACGTTTTTAAAGTGTTTGACAAGCCTAAAAAAATTCACCAAAAAAAAATGTAAACATGTCAAGTCCATTTTTTTAGTGAAAACCATCTGATAAAATTTACTTTGTTTTTTATACATACTTGGTGAATTTTTGAAGGCTTTATATATATATATATATATATATATATATATAAAGAAAATTTTAAAAAACAAGTATTCCGAAATTGGGATGAATTTAATAATCGATGTTTAAAACATTTCGGTTACATTGAACCTTCATCAGGATGTCTCTTGGGGTGAAGAAAATGATGGATGTTTTTATATGTGACAGGAGATGAAAATCTTTTGTTATATCAGAGAGAAGATATCTCTTATGATTCACAATGCTTACTCACAAAATACACCTCGCTAGCATAAAACATCAAAACTCAAGTCGGAGGCAACAAACGGAAGTGAACTCAATGGTACCCTCTCACGAAGTGACCAATTCGACGCAGTTCTGCGCATAGGCTCGGATTGAGTCACGCTTGAGAGGAATTCCAAAATAAACAAAAAATAATATTGTAAGGAATCCGGATTTTCAACCAATGAAAAATCTTCCCGCTAAACACCTCAAAGGCTTTCTGGAGCCGATCGCGTAGCATATAAACCAGGCATTTTGAGAATAAGCAGTTGGACGACGGCCTGGAACCGAGAATATCACCAGACGAGAGGATCAAGAACTGCTACGCACCCACCACCACGCATGCCCTCGCCCACCCGGACACTCAGCCTTACTTCAACACCTCACCGTAGCCAGGCGACATCCTTACCCCCCTGACCACTACAGCGCTACCCGCTACAACTCGCTGAGATATTCCTGACTTATTTCCCGCACCAAGTGACCGTATTCACTTACAACAGCTACCATACCGAGACGAACTCAACTCCCTCGGCCACTACTACCTTCCCTGACCATCACTATTCCACTGAGATATTCCTGACTTGGTCCCTACACCAAGTGACCGTATCAACTCAACTTCTACCACCTCACGCCTTGCACCAGGCCAAGAGAGATTCCGACGTATCATACGATACCCACACCTCACCGACCCCTCGGCCACTCCAGAGAACTACTACCGTTATCTACGGCGACAACAACAATTTTCACACTCGTTATTTCAATAAACGATTTTTATCAAATTAATCTTGTCCATTATTCTTCCTTGCAAACCATACGCTTATGGGATAACTAAGATATAACACTGGGGTCAGAACGGGATAACTAAGATATATCATTGGTGTCAGCGTGTTGCAATGGAGAACATGGACTATACAAGATTAACTCGCTCGGAAATTCTCGACTTTATTAGAGACCAGATGAAGTTCCTCCAAGAATTAAGAACTCGCCCCACACCCAAAACCAGAAAATATACAATTTTTGAAAGCGACTTACACAGGATGATGGAAGCCCTGGATTCATGCCAAGCCGACAATACCACCAATAGCCCAGATAGTCGACATCCAAGATAGATTAAGGCGTCACAAATCCATACTTGACGATTCTCTCTCT
>CM042164.1:498607-509618 GCA_023376005.1 Doryteuthis pealeii | reverse complement strand
CTCTATGAGAGCTGAACAATCGGAATAATTCGAGTCCGGGGATGATGATGTTCTTCTTCTCTTTCTTCTTTTTCTTCTTCTTCTTCTTCTTCTCTTCTTCTTCTTATTATTATTTATATTTATTAATTAATTATTATTTATTATCATATTTATTCTTGCCCATTTTTTGAGTTTCATACAGTGTTCAGCTGATGGTTATTTCACTGGAGTCTGAGTGACAGCAAGTCTCCTCAGGGTCTCCAGGACTCTTCTGAGTTCATTCTGGTAGATTCAGCAGTGCAGTGTTCTGAATGGTTCTTCAATCCTTCCTTTGATATCCAAGACTTTCCAAACCTTTTGTCTAACCTTTTGGGACTTTCAAGTGCACCAACTACAGATTGGTGTATTTCAATTTTCACTTTATTTCTAAACCTTTTCCAGCTTCCTCTGCGCAAGGTCCAGATATTTGTCCATTTATTTCATTTTCCATTTAGCTTTCACCCTGTGATCTGCTGGCACTGCAAAAAACCACCAGATGACAATTCTTTCTTTTTGGTTTATCAACACTTAGGTCTTCTATTTATCTATTATTATTATTCATCTATTATATATATTATTATTATTATTTCAAATATTATTATTTATCATTGTTGTTGTTGTTGTTGTTTGGTGTTCGTTCATATTTTATCGATTTCTAAATTTATTTTTTTCTCGTTTAATTTATTTTATTTGTTTTATTTATTATTTCGTCTGTTTTTGTTTTTTTTCATTCTTGATTGTGAATTGTTCTGTTATCTACTATTCTACTCATCACTTCTTATTGTGAATTTGTTTCTGTTATCTATATTCTTTTCTAATATACTTCATCTATTGTATCATTCATTATTTTTATTATATTGTATTATAACATTATTTTACTTTTTATTTTATTCATCGTATAATATTGAGTTTTTACGAACTTATTTCTTACGGTTTTTTTGGGTCGTTAGATTTTAAGGTGACTTTTTTTAATAAGACATTTGTTTTACTTATGCCTACCATTTTAAGATGTGTCCGAGTCGTTTCTTGTCTTGTTTGTTTGTTTCATGGGAGAAGGTGGTTATGGCACATTTTTTCTTCTAGGCATAAGGTTATAGCTTGTTTGATCTTGTTGTTGTAAGCAGGTGCCTATTTTTCTTATTCCAAGTTATCTTTTGTGTGTTTGGTCTTTGCGATTCTTTTGAGGTTCTAAATGTGGTTTGTGCTGATGTTGAAAAATGAGACACAAATCTTACCCAAGACAAAAGAGTGATTCCAGCTAAAGTGCGAAGGGGAAAACATTACATTTATACTGCGTTCCGACTAGCTTCCAAAAGATTTGACAGCCGAAAATGAACATGATCAAAACGTAGGACAAATAGTGTTTTTTTCTATTTAATCTTATTATATAACCATGCGTTCGCCTCACAACCAGATGACGATTCACAAATCATTAACGCCTTTATTTTTTGTGATATAAAAAGTCTAAATTTTAGTGACCTATTTTTATATTCGTAAATGCTTTTTCTAACCTCTAAAAAATCACGACTCGGTTACGGAAAGAAGCTGATTGTCAGCGGTAAATAAGAAAGTCTGAATTGTAATCACAAATCACAGAATACAAATAAACCCAAAGTCGCATAGATTAATTGAGATGAGAAATTGCGACAGAGTTTTTAAAAAATCATTATTAATAAATTGGCCCCTGTAACACCATTTTCAGAATATTAAAACATTCTGCTCAGCCAATAACAATTTGGCCAAACGTTGAAAAGAAGGAGGAGAGACGAAGCGCCGAGGAATCCGATGAGATGAGAAATGAGAGAGAGAACCCATGGGGCGAGGAGATGAGAGAGAGACTGCAGACCGAGGAGAGAGAAAATTAACGGACAACCAGTTAGCAGACAAGCTGCTATAAATAATAATAATTATAATAATAATAAATAATAATAATTAAATGCTACGGGACTATTGCCCCGGTAATAATCATTTAAAAAATAAAATCAATAAAATTAATTTAATTATAATAATAATTTAATAATTAAATAGATAATAGTAAATATAGACTATGTCTGTCGTAAATAGAGAATGAAACGCCTGGCTAAAACCATTGACTATGCGAATAGTAGCCAAAACGTAGCACAACGAGAATGCAAAAACTACGACACGCAACTGCGGTGGCGAAGGTTGCATTCCACTGGGAATTAGGTCGCAAAAAAATTTAAACAATTTTTGACCATACAACAAAATCGGTATATGCCATTAAACCAGAGATCTGTTCTTTGAGAAACGAAAACACAAAAAATTTCCTGGCGACTTTGAAAAAAAAAAACGATCACCTCTATCCCAGCAAAGAAGACCAGAACCTCAGTGCTTGATTAACAAAAAAGACATGAACTTGTCAACCCTCGGTAGATTTCTGCAGTTGCAAGCAGTCCCAGGGTGAAAGCTTAAAGAGAAAATGAAAAAAAAATAGATGGACAATTCATCTGCAACCTTGCCAGACGAACTGAAAAAAGTTATGGAATATGAAAGTGAAAGTGATACCAAATTTGTAGTTGGTGCACGTGGAACGGTCGCCGAAAGGATTGAAAAGGAGTTGGAAAGTTTGGAACATCAGAGAAGGAATTTGAACAACCAGTTCAGGAACCACTGCCACTACTTTGCAATCTGCCAGAATACTCAGAAGGAGTCTGGGAGACCCGAGGAGACTTTGCTAGTCACGTTCAGACTCCAGTGAAAGACCACTCAGCTAATGCTGATGTGAAAACTCAAAAGGGGTAATAATAAATAGTCTTTGAGATAAAGTATGGTTCCCCCTTTTCCCAGCCAGAAAGACCCCGACCTATTATTTATTATAAGAAGAGGAGAGAGAAAGACCGAGAGAGCAGAGAGAGAGGCGAGAGGACGACGACGAGAGCAGGTGACGAGACGCTTCTGCCTAGCGAGAGAGAGAGAGGGAGAGAGAGCAGAGACAGCGAGAGAACTTTTCCACACTATGCTTGGGACTTTGGAGTTCCAGTAATACCCAAACTGAAGCAAACAGGGAAAAAGACATATTTTTATGACTCAGCCATCTAAACTTATTCTGATAAGTTTCCTTATATTATACTTTTCAATTTTTTCCACATTGTCCCGCCGATCATCCCACCACTGACGTTTAACACATGAACTTTCGACTCTCATTATTTTTGCAATGAGAAACCTCAAGAAAACGGTTATAGCATAACAAAATTATCACTAGAATCTGTTCAAAAGCAAGAAAAAGGAAAAAAGTTTTGCTATGTTGGCTTTGGTTTATAAAAAAATGGAATGCTCGAATATGAAGCTAGCCCGGTTGATCACTATAATTTCAGGTTCCTATCTACGCCTGCGCGATCCCCGTTTCTCTTGAATTAATGAGCGAGCGCATTTGCATTATAGAAGCAAAATACAGGTAAAAAAGGCATCCTTTACAAAAAATGAAGTCTTACTGGATCCTTTTCAATTCTTTCTTCATACATTGACTTTTTAATTTCTTAATTCCATTACAATTGACTTTTCAATTAATTGAGAGATAAGACTACACAAAGAAAATATGAAACTAACGTTGCGCAAAAAATATGATCTATATATTACTAGCAAATGACTATGCACCCTCCGGTTTGCAAGTATTTAAGTTTAATGTAATTTAAAATACTGATCAAATTTAGAAACTGCCCTTAATGAAAACTAAATAGAAAGCAGATAAAAAAATATTTGGAAACAGAAGGATGGGTATAATAAAAAAATATTTAGCGAACAACTGAAACTTACTCCTTCCAATCACTCCGATTTTCCATTGCTAAATTTTCCCTAATTAACTATTTTAGTTAAAATAGGAATATGTAAAGATTAAAATTTAGGCAGTTATTTTTTCTTACGTATACGATTTCTTTTCAAACGATTTTATCCCTGCAGAATTTTAGATAATATTTCATTAAGATAAAAACCCAAACAATTAGAAGAAAATCTAGTAATAAACTAAGCATATATTTAAAATTAAAAACTCAAATTCTCCTTCTCCTAATAGTCAAACTATACCAAAAATTTTAGCACCTCCCAATTAACACTCGTCAAATGCTATTTTGTTGAATATATAAAATACGAATTCGCCATGTATAATTTAGTTGTGATACGGGTCAACAAGTATTTATAATGTAAAACGAATTTTATTAAATAATTGAGAAATTTAAAATAAAAAATATAAACATTCTTGTAGAATGTGACCGTAATAATACAAACCTAAGGGATTGTTACTTGGAATAGTAAAATATAGTTTCGGTAACAGACAGAAAAAAAACACAATCTCCATTAAATAAAGAATAATATAATAAGATTCGTGTATTTTGCCCGGGCCTACTGGAACTTCTTATAAACCACAGCACACGCTAATATAAAAATATGACCCGTCTGTTATAATTTTTCTCTTGGTGGCAATTGTAGGTGGTGATGGGGCCGCGACGACGGCTATTGTTCACAATGAAAATGCCCGGCTGCTTGCAATGAGAGCAGGGCCACCAGTGTTCCCACATGAACTTCCGCAGCAGGTCTTGATGATGAATGAGGCCGAAGGCAGGGGTATTATCTTCTCCGGCACTGCTGCTGGCGGGACTGAATAGCACACACACCCTTCACCGGCTGGCCTTTATTAATGCCCAAATTTAAAATTGCGTCCACGGCATTTTTTTATCTTTTTGGTCTGCGATAACGGATCGAGATAATTACATATTTCTTTTTCTTCTCTCCGCCCTCCCTCCACCGGAAAGACTCCGCTTCCCGTTTTCTTCTTTTCTCTTTAATTCTATTTTTTTTCTCAATCCTTCCGTCCTGCCGTCTTGACCCGAGACCACTCTCTTTCCGTTTTTCTTCCTTTTTTTTTTTTAATATATATTTTTTTTAATCTTTCCTGCCCTTTGTTATCTTTTTTGCGCGGAACAAGCCTCCACTCGTTCCGCTTTGCACATAATTGCACATATTAATTCTACACTGTTCTTGGTTTCTTGAAAATAATTATGAATAAATCATGAATAGAATAAAACGAAGAAACTGGCTTGCCTCAAATAACATGTAGAATATCAGAATAGTAATTCTTCTAAAATAATTGATAATTTTACTTTCGTTTTCTTCTCGATCTAGAATATATGTGTCTTCTTTAAGACTTACATCCTGAGGAAAAATAACATAAATAACTCTAATTTACACTACTAACAAGTAAGTACCCATGAATTTTGATTGTGTTCCTCAATCAAGGCAATCCAAACCAAGTGCATAGATACTTACTTTGAAAAAAAAAAAAAACGGTAGATTTAAAAAAATGTTGCTCAAGTACACGAGAGAGAATTATGGTTCCTTAAATGTGAAGAAAGACAAAAATTCTATACACTTATATATCATAATTCATAATAAAAATACAATAAACTAATTTAAAATAAAAAAAAAGGCGTCGGGGTGGCTTGTATGTCCCGGTATCAGCCCAATCAGCGAGGGAGTCTATCCCCTTTTTTACTAGCGCTAGACCAAGGAGATTTTGTTTTTGCGCTCTGAGGTGGAACGCCACACTACCATCAACTCCTTACTTTACCGCGCATATCCCTGTGCTACTTCTCATACGCTGGAGGGCGAGGGCCAGTAAATACAACTCTTTAAAAAATTGTGTGTGGCACCTGCAGATCGCAGGTAGTACTCCCGCAGACCGGGATCGCACCCGGTCACCGGCAGACCCGGCTATTAAAAAACTGATCTAGAATACTCACCCCAAGACCTGATGGACGAGAGAGTGTCAGAAGAGGGAGATAGAAAGAGAAAGAAAGAGAGAGAGGGGAGGAGAGCAGAAAGAAAGGAAAAGAAAGAGAGAAGGTGATGAGAGGAGAAAGAAGGAGAGAGATGAGAGAGAGGGGAGAGAAAGAAACAGAAAGGAAAGAGAAAGAAAAGACCCAGAGAGAGGGGGGGAGGAGAAAGAGAAGAAAGGAAAGAAAGAAAAGAAAGAAAGGAGAGAGGGTTGGATGAGAGGGAGAGAAAGAGAGAGGAGAGGGAGGGAGAGAAATAAAAGAAATAAAGAGGGAGGGGAGACAAAGAAAGAGAAAAGAGGAAGGGGAGAGAAAGAAAGAAAGAAGAGAAAGAAAGAGAGAGAGGGAGGGAGAAAAAGAAAGAAAAAAAGGAAAGAGAAAGAAAGGGAGAGAGGGTGAGAGGAGAGACACGAAAGAGAAGGGAGGGAGAGAAGAAAGAAGAGAGAGTGTGAGAAAGAGAAAGAAAAGAGAGAGAGAGGGGGAGAGAGAAAGAAGAAAGAGAAAGAAAGAGAGAGGGAGAGAAAGAAATAAAGAGAAGAAAGAGAGAGAGAGGAGGGAGGAGAGAAAGAAAGAGAGAGAGACGAGAGAGAAAAGAAAGAGAAAGAAAGAGAGAGGGAGAGAGGGACGAGAAAGAAAGAGAGAGAGGGAGAGAAAGAAAAGAGAAAGAGAGAGAGAGGGAGGAGAAGAGAGAGAAGAATGAGAGAGAGAGAGTGTGAGAGAGAGAAAGAAAGAGAGAGATGAGAGAGGTAGAGAAAGAAAGATAGGGAGAGAAAAAACAGAAAGAAAGAGATAGGGAGGGAGAGAAAGAAAGAGAGAGAGGAAGAGAGAGAGACGAAATGAAAAAAATGAAAGACCTTTCAATTTTTCTCTCTTCTTTGTGAAAATATATAAAATATAAGTCTCACTTAATCTCTTTTTCCCTTTTTTTTTTTTTTTTTTTTTTCAAAAGATTAAGTTGTTTACTGTTCTGAAACAGCTTTGAAAAATAAATGATGATAGACAGATTTTAAATAATCATGTTTTCTGCTATAGATTTAAGATACCTTTTCACCGTTATCTAATATCGATATGTTGCCATAGTGGATATTTATGAGCAAAGAGAATATTTGTCAGATCTACCCTCTAATTTCCCGATGATGTTAAAAATTCAAAGTCCACATAAAGCTTTAGCTCTATAGAAAATTATACATTTAATTTTTCTTGTTTTTGTTTTTTTACCCCATTTCATAGTCTGATAAACATGTGGGATGATATATTTTACAAAATAATTAATCTTTAGGGAGTATTAGGTATCTTCGCTTTTGACAGACATTTACTCCGAAGCTTATTTCATGCTTATTTCATGCACATATTTAAAGATTATTAATGACATTACTATCTATCTATCTATCTATCTATCTATCTATCTATCTATCTATCTATCTTTTTTTTTTTGGGGGGGGAATGTGTGCCTAATTGAAGTCGTACCTAATTTTGAAAGTTAATTAATTAATGGTAGGTTTGGCACTCCACCTCAGTGCAAAAACATTTCTCCTTGGTTTATCGCTAGTGAAAAGGGGATAGACTCCCTCGCTGATTGGCTGATACAGACCTTAGCCTCCCGACTTATATATATATATATATATATATATATATATATATATATACCCTTTTCAATAGCGCTAGACCAAGGAGATTGTTTTAGCATCTGAGGTGGAGCGCCACACCTACCATCAGCTCCTTATTTTACCGCACAGATCCCTGTGCTACTCATACACTGAGTTGGCGAGGACCGTATCGAACTAGAAACCTTGTGGTTTCTAGGGATAGACTCCCTCGCTGACTGGCTGATACCGACTTTAGGCCGCCCCGTCAAAAAAAAAATGTGATGTATATATATATATATATATATATATATATATATATAAGAAGTAAATACACAAGCGATGTGTTTATGATATGGCTTTTTTTACCGACAATTTTTGGGAGAATATGTGCTTTAATTTTGAAAATGAATTAATTAATAATTAATTAATTAATTAGGCGGGCATACCTATTAAATGTAAGGCTAAACAAATCGAGAAAAATCAATCTCTGTATGTACATTTCGCCTATTAGGCCTTATCAGCAGAGCTATAGATAGGAAGACCGCCTTGTGCGTGATTCGAAACCGATATATATATATATAATATATATATATATATATATATATATATATATATATTATAGATGATAGATAGATAGATAGATAGTGGCCAAAAAGATGTATACACCTTGTTTATATATTGTATACAGTTGCCATGCCTAGCATTAGTGAACACTTTGAAGAAGAGGATTTTTATTTTCAGTAAAATGTGGCACCCTTACACTACCATCGCGATGTTAGACGCTTCCTTGATGAGATCTTTCCAAACAGGTGGATTGGACAAAAGAGTCTTTTTGTGGAATACCCATCACGTTCACCAGACCTCACACCACTAGACTTCTTTTTTATGGGGATACGTAAAAGACAAAGTCTACGCAATGAAACCTACAACAATCGCTGAATTGAGAGCAACCATTGAACATGAATGCACGCAAATACTTAGGGTTAGGGTTTAGGGTTAGGGTTAGGGTTAGGGTTTAGGGTTAGTTTAATGGGAAATACATAAATAATTTATCAGTCAATCAGAGTGATTTCCCTTTTCATGTTGGAGTTATAGGAATAACTTGTTTTGTTTTATTCATTCTTAATAGATATTCAATCTAAAAAAAGCTTACCCGTCTTTCCTGCACATGTTTCTGTATGTGTGTGTGTGTGTGTGTGTGTTTGTGTGTTTGTGTTGTGTGTGTGTGTGAGAGAGAGAGAGAGAGAGAAAGAGAGAGAGAGAGAGAGAGAGAGAGAGTATTGGTTTGGGTTGCTGGTTGCTAGCTTGTTGTTATTTACGTCATGTCAACTCTTGTTGGGTTATTTTAAGCCGAAATGTTTCCATGATCTGTGCTATTTCATCGCTTTCGCGTTACCAGCGGGTCTGTACCAGAACGGACATCAGTTTGAAACAGGCATGACAAAACAATAGAAATGATGTTGTAAATTCCTTTACATGTTGAAAATAAAACAAATAATAATAAAACACCTGGCTTACAATTATTTAAAGTGTGTATACATCTTTTTGGACACCCTATATATATATATATATTATATATATATATATATATATGGGAGAATATGTGCTTAATTGTAGTCGTACCTAATTTTTAAAATTAATTGATTAATAATTAATTAATTAGGCGGGCATACCTATTCTAATGTAAGGCTAAACAAATCGAGAAAAATCAATCTCTGTATGTACATTTCGGCCTATTAGGAATTACGTATGCCCACCTAATTAATTAATTATTAATTAATTAATTTTCAAACTTAGGTACGACTTCAATTAAGCACATATTCTCCCAATAATTCTCGGCTAAAAAAAAACCATATCAAAACACATCGTTTCTGAATTAACTTCTCATATATATATATATATATATATTATATATATATATATGGGAGAATAAGTGCTTAATTGGAGTCGTACCTAATTTTGAAATTAATAATTAATAATGAATTAGGCGGGAATACCTATTAAATGTATGGCTAAACAATCGAGAAAAATCAATCAAAATTAGGTACGACTCCAATTAAGCACTTATTCTCCCAAAAATTATCGGCAAAAAGCCATTCCAAAACAAACCGTGTTTACAACTTATCATATATATATATATATATATATTATATATATATATATCTGTGTGTGTGTGTGTGTGTGTGTGTGTGTAGAGAGAGAGACAGAGCGACAGACAGACAGACAGACAGACAGAGATAGAGGGGTGAATTACCAGGTGAGTTAGTGTTAGGATGATTCGAAGGTAGGCCTTTTTAACTGTATGATGTTAAAATTGGTCTGGTCCAAGTAGAGAGCTCAAGGTTCAATAATTTTGTAGAGCAGTATATTTGGTAAAGAAAAAGGCTTAACGGTCGGTCGTATTAGCAGTTATTGATCTATTCCTACTCATATATATATATATATGTATAAACGGCTAATTTTATTGAAAGGGTGACAGAATTCATACATATATATTGTGGGCATATATTGTTCAAAATAACTGGTAAGGATTTGTTGTTCAGCATATTAGGGATTTTTTCCTGTGTTCTAGTGTTCAGGATTTGTTCTATTCTCAAGGAAGGTTTTGAGTAGGCGTATTCATCACGTGTACGTGATATGTTAACGCATATACAGACACACACAGACACAAACACACACACACACATACATATATATATATATATATATATGTGTGTGTGTGTGTGTGTGTGCATGCGTGTATGCGTGTAACAATAATATAATGGAAAGTATATACTAAAATACTGCTCAATACATTATAAGTTGGCATGTAATATTTGTGCATTTTCGTTATACTTTTTAGATAGAAAAAGTGATCAACTGTTTTATCAGGATGAAAAAAAAAAAAAAATAATAATAATAATAATAATGATAATAATAATAATACGACAGTGCTGGTAAGCTGATCCACTGGGAATTGTGCAAAAAAGATACCGGTCCTCGCCAACTCAGCGTATGAGTAGCACAGGGATCTGTGCGGTAAAGTAAGGAGCTGATGGTAGGTGTGGCGCTCCACATCAGACGCTAAAAACAATAGCGGTATTGAAAAGGGGATAGACTCCCTCGCTGACTGGCTGATACCGACTTTAGGCCGCCCCGACGACTTTACTTTTACTTTGTACATATATAAAGGGCAGTTTTGTGTATGTGTATGTCCGGAGGAAACTTCGAAAATAAAACAGTTAACGACAAAGTAAATATACATACACATTAAATATCACCAGGGATTGGTTTTTGAGCAAGAATAATAAAGATTTGATTTATATTCGTAAATATAATTAAAAAATAAAATTTAAAGGATAACAACATGGATTTTTTTTTCATTTAATATTTTAGATAGTAGACATTAACATTGATGTTCAGAGTAGCTGGATCAATTCAACGTCTATTCTTTTACATAGGGATTCAAATGGGGCATTCCACGAGGATTTATCTCACGAATCAGTAATAATGGATCAGCAGGACTAACTTAAGAAACCCCTCTCTACTCAGGCGACGCCGAATAGCAGCTTCTAGTTTGAAATAATGCGCAAGTACAATTTTATGGTAGGATTTTAGTCTCTTAAAGTTCAAGATCACCTG
>CM042164.1:483607-493607 GCA_023376005.1 Doryteuthis pealeii | reverse complement strand
TTGAGAACGAAACGCATAAAATTCTCTGGGACTTTGAAATAAAAACGGATCACCTTATGCCAGCAAGAAGACCAAACCTAGTGTTGATAAACAAAAACGAAAGAACTTGTCAACTGGTGGATTTTGCAGTGCCTGCAGATCACAGGGTGAAGCTAAATGAAAATAAAAAAAATGGACAAATATCTGGACCTTGCCAGAGAACTGAAAAAGTTATGGAATATGAAAGTGAAAGGTATACCAATTGTAGTTGGTGCACTTGGAACGGTCCCAAAAGGATTGGAAAAGGGTCTGGAATGTTTAGAAATCGGAGGAAGAATTGAAACCATTCAGAACACTGCACTGCTGCAATCTGCCAGAATACTCAGAAGAGTCCTGGAGACCTGAGGAGACTTGCTGTTACTCAGACGCCAGTGAAAGACCATCAGCTAACACTGATGTGAAAACTCAAAAGGAAATAATAATAATAATAATAATAATAATAATAATAATAATAATAATAATAATAATAAACTAGAAACCACTACCAGTGGCTACCCGGCGTCACTTGGGTAGATTTTTTAAAAGTTAGTCCTGTAGATCCATTATTACTGAATCACGAATTGAATCCTCGTAGGATGCCCCATTTAAGTACCTATGTAAAAAAGAAATAGACCTTACATTGATCCAGCTACTCTGAAAAGAAATGTTAATGTCTACTATTTAAAATATTAAATGGAAAAAAAATCCATGCTGTTATCATTTCAATTTTATTTTTTGATTATCTTCACGAATATAAGTCAAGTCTCTATTATTTTTGCTCAAAAACCAAGCCCTGGTAATATTTAACGTGTAAATATATATATATATATATATATATATATTATAAAACATTGTTTAATAATCGTTTGCAGATCTATTACTACTGAATAGCGAGTTCGATCCTCGCAGGATGACTCATAAAACACGTAAAAAATATCTTATTTTAATCCGGCCAGGTGGGAGGTCAAGGATTTTTTTTCGTCAGATTAGAGGGAATACAATCGCATAATGATATAGTAAGAAATTTTAATTCAATAATTATCAAGATAGGACAAACTATCAGAATATATAGCCAGGATATAGGGATGGAATTCGGAATCGGAAAATGTGCCATGCTAATAATAAAAAAGTGGGAAAGAAAATTAATGGACGGAATACAATCAGGACACTATAAAATCACTTGAAGAAAAAGAAACGTAAAAATACTTAGAAAGAACAAGAAAGCTCTTAGAAACCAAGCTCAACAGCAGAGATCTCATCAAAGAAAGAAATACCTGTGCCGTCCTCGTTATAAGATACTCTGGGCCATTCTTAAAAGGGACAAAAGAAGAACTCAGACATATAGACCAAAGGACTAGGAAATTAATGACGATGCACAATTCTCTACACCCTAGAGATGATAAAGATAAGCTATATGTATCAAGAAAAGAAGGTGGAAGAGGTCTTGCCAACAACAGAGAGGACTGTGTAGAGATCACAATCCAAGGACTCGAAGAATACATAAACAGAGCAAAGAAGATTACATATGACAGCCAACAACAGCAGTTGTAATATATGGACAAACGTAAAAACAACGAAAACTAGAAAACAAAGGAGCAAAGAAAAACAATTATATGGGCACTTCAAATTACAAATCGGAAAGGTTGCACTTAAACAGATCTGGACATGGTTAAGAAGAGGAAACCCCAAGAGAGAAACTGAATCCCTAATAATTGCTGCACAAAATAATGCCATAAGAACACATTATATCAAAGCAAACATTGATAAGCTGTGGAATATGAGGGTAAAATTGATATCAATTGTAGTTGGTGCACTTGGAACATTCCCAATGAACTTGGAAAAAAGATTGGAGGATCTGGAAATCAGAGGAAGAATTGAGACTACTGCACTGCCGCAATCGGCTGGAATACTA
Source organism: Doryteuthis pealeii (assembly GCA_023376005.1). NCBI lineage: Eukaryota > Metazoa > Mollusca > Cephalopoda > Myopsida > Loliginidae > Doryteuthis > Doryteuthis pealeii. Next base: position 491,677 of record CM042164.1, on the reverse strand, counting down.
AGAAGAGTCCTGGAGACCCGATGAGATTTGTTGTCACTCAGACACCAGTGAAATACTATCAGCTAACGCTGATGTGAAAATTCAACATGATAATAATAATAATAATAATAATAATAATAATAATAATAATAATAATAATAATATATTTTTCAACTAGTATATTAGGTCTGAGACCTGTCAGATGTTCCTTATCTTAATTCATCTTAATTCCACAAAATATTTATACTCTTTACACAGATTATCTAACCTTGCCTTAAAGGAGTTTAGAGATGGGGCATTCACTATTGATGATGGTAGTTTATTCCATGTATTCACCATTCTGTTACTAAAATAATTTTATCTTGTATTTACTTTGCAAAATTTTTTAAGAGTTTTAATTTGTGACCCTTGGTATTGATATTTTGAGCAATGTATAGTAGATTAAAGTTCGTTGAATAAAGTCCATGGGTATATCTGTAGAGTTCAATCATATCCCGTCTTGTACGTCGATAAACCAAACTTGGTAAGTTAATCTTCCGAAGTCTTTCTTCATACGAAGGTTTTTTTTTAATCATTCATTACTTTAGTAGCTCTCCTTTGAATTCTCTCAATGAGTTTTATGTCCTTGATTAGTCTTGGACTCCAAACCACATTAGCAAATTCCAAATGAGGGCTTACCAATGTAATGAATAATTTTTTCAGCATTTTTTATGCAAGTATTCATATGACCTTCGTATTAATAAATGATGTATTGTTCAATGCTTCAACCTCAGAAAATATTTCATTTATTATGGAGATTGTTGTTAAAGATATAAAAACAGAAGAAGAAGAAGAAGAAGAAGAAGAAGAAGAAGAAGAAGAAGAAGAAGAAGAAGAAGAAGAAGAAGAAGAAGAAGAAGAAGAAGAAGAAGAAAAAGAGAGAAGAAACAACAGCAATGAGTCATCTCTAAAAAAAATATGTAGAAAAGGTCAAAAAATCACCAACAAACTGATTAGGGGGGTGAATTAGGGTAGGTCGATTTTGGAACTGTAACGCCTCCTATGTGGTGAAAGTTGCAAATTAACATAAAAATTACCCAAAAAAATTTTTTTCTTCAAAACTTTGCCTCCGTTTGAGGAAATAGATTTCAATCTTTTAAATTGTTATCACTGTTGCAGGTTAATTATTGGGTAAAAAGCAGCAGATCAGAGGTGTCGGTGGTGATTGGGGACATATTTTCAATTTAATTTCTAGTTATATTTAATTCGTAAAGTTTAAAATTACAAGCATTTCTGTTTCGAATATTGAAATTGCTAAATTATCTAACTAATTTCTTGGCTACATTTGCATGCGTAACCGCAAACATTCGTCAGGTGACGTTGGGGTTTTAAGTTCAAATGGCATTTGAACTTAAAACCCCAACGTCACCTGACGAATGTTTGCGGTTACGCATGCATGAAACCAAATGGTCGTGACGCTTCCTTTGTCATCAAATAAATAAATATATAAAACCTTTATATATTTATTTTATTATATATACTAGCAAATATAAGCACCCTCCGGGTGCAAGTATTTAAGTTTTAAAGTAATAAAATATTGTATTAAATTAGAAAGGCTAATGAAACTAAATAAGAATGCAGATAAAAAGTTTTGAAACCGAGGGAGTATAATCGAAAAATAGAAAAACTGAAACTTACTCTTCCATCAATCTCGTCTTTCATTGTTATTTTTTCTAATTTAAGCATTTAGTTAAAAGAGGAAGTAAAAAATAAAATGACAGTTATTTGTTCTTGTTAATGGATTTCATTTAAGATTCATTTAAAAGATGTTTGCTTATATTCATTAAAATAAAATAAAACAGTTAGAAATCAATAATACTAAGCACATATTTATTAAAATCACATTTTTAATATCAATATGCAAATTAGCCCTCCCATTCACATTGTAAACCACTATTTTGTTGTATATATAAATATAATTGCATGTTGTTAGTATGTAGATAAGGTTAACAGTATTAATAATGTAAAACAATTTTATTAATAATTGAGGTTTAAATTAAAATGAAAACATTGAGAATGTGACGTTAATAACTAACGGAATTGTGACTTAAGTAATAATATAGTTTCGGTTACATACAGAAAAACACACAATCTCCATTATAATAAGAAGATATAATATATATATATTAATATATATATATATATGTGTGTGTGTGTGTATGTGTGTGTGTGTGGAGAACTATATATATATTATATATATATATATGTGTGTGTGTTGTGTGTAAACATGGAATAGGAATTGAATCCGAGAATATGAGGAAAAATGAGTAAAGAAAAGAAATGTAGATGGATAAAATGAATTTAATCGATATCACTTTAATCGATATCACTTACACATGTGTTTCGGTCAGTTTATCAAAATGTATACGGATTACGCTATTATTATTATTAAAATAATCATTTTTCCTATTATTATTATTATTATTATTATTATCATTATTTCAATTTCATCTGATTATTTTAATAATAATAATAGCGTAATCCGTATACATTTTGATAAACTGACCGAAACACATGTGTAAGTGATATCGATTAAAATGATATCGATTAAAGTGATATCGATTAAATTCATTTTTATCCATCTACATTTTTTCTTTACTCATTTTTCCTCATATATATATATATAATATATATATATATATATATATAGTTCTTTGCACACACACACACACACACACACACACATATATATATATATATATATATATATATATATATATATATATATATATATGACTTTTGGGTCACCCTATATATATCGTATTCTCATATACACAGGGAACACCCTGATTTAATGCAGTTTCCTAATTTTTAATCTTTTGAAAATGTTTTCAACAACTGGCAACAGAATTGATATTTATTGCTCAACAGCCCAACAAAATGTACAAGTCTACCTTTTATCCCGCTAAGTTATTTGAGTTACCTCCCCTTTTACGCAATTGTGAGAAATTAGAGGCTGCCAAAAGAGAGAAGAGAGAGATAGTAATGAAACGACATTCTTATGACAGTCAGATGTTTCTATCCAAGTGACAAGAGTCCAAATGTTTGGCATAGAGAGAAAAAACATAAGGTTAAACTCTAATGCAAAACATCTGCACCGAAGAGACACACGAAAAAGGAATTGCAGATCAAATGACATAAACATCTTTACGAAATGATATTTGATGAGAGAGCCTAACTTCTTATAAATGGCAAACCGTGATACTTCTACTCGAATGAGGTTTATAAAGGCCAACACTGGCAGGACACTTACTGTCAACTGACGCAGAGACATGGATAAAACCGCCAATCATACAATAAGCGAATGCGAGGCAAATTATTGAAGGCTAACAAAATGGACATGTCTCGCTCGGAAAGATGACCCACTGTCATTTGAGCGAGTGTCTGGGATTTAACCGGACACATCAACTGTATATATGCAAAAGCCAGAAGCTGTCTTAGAGGAATAAAACGGTAAATACAACTTTGGAATTCAAATTGATCAACCAATCTATGGCGGGAAAATCAGACTTAGGTGAGGTAAACAAGAAGATCCATCAAACGTAGTGAATGTCGCTTTTACTGTAGACCACAGCATAGACCTAGATAATTTATTTTAAAATGAAAAGTAGGAAAAAAAAATACCTGGACATTGTCAGCAAACCTAAAAGTAAGTAGAGTCGTCGGGGAGGCCTAAAGTCGGTATCAGCCATACAGTGAGGGAGTCTATCCCCTTTTCACTAGCGCTTGACCAGGAATATAGCCAAAGCTAGCATCAGCTCCTCACTTTACCGCACAGATCCCTGTGCTACTGATACGCTGAGTTGGCGAGGACCGGTATCTTTTTGCACAATTCCCAGTGGATCAGCTTACCAGCACTATCGTATTATTATTATCATTATTATTATTTTTTTTTTTTTTTTTTTTCATCCTGATAAAACAGTTGATCACTTTTTCTATCTAAACTATAACGAAAATGCACAAATATTACATTGCCCAACGTATAATGTATTGAGCAGTATTTTAGTATTTACTTTCCATTATATCGAACCAGGAACCTTGAGGTTCTCAGCCGAACACTCTACAGACTGAGCTGTGATGATTTTGAAACAGTTTCGAAGGTTGTTTGTTTGGTTGGTTGGTTGGTTGGTTGGTTGGTTGGTCTTTACGGTATGTCAACTCTTGTTGTACCAAAGACGTTTTATTTTATTCATTTTTGATGGGTACTCATTCTTTTAAACTCAATTTTTCAAACAAATTTCTTAAAACTTATTCTATTCTATTAAACCAATAGATGGGACCCTAACAAGTGCTACAACTCCAGTTGGTTGGATTTTACGGCATGTCAACCCTTGTTATGCCAAAGACGTCTTATTTTATTCATTCTTGATGGGTACTCAGTTTTTTCTAACTTTTAAACATATTTTTAAAACACTTTTTGTTCTATCTAACCCAAAGATGGGACCCTAACAAGTGCTACAACTCCAGTTGGCTGTTTTTTATTGAAACTCATTCTATTTAAGCGATAGATGGGGCCCTAACATGTACTACCATTCCAGTTGGTTGAATTTTACGGCATGTCAACCCTTGTTATGTCAAAGACGTCTTATTTTATTCATTTTTGATGGGTACTCATTTTTTATATTCAGGTTTTTAAACAATTTATTAAAACTCATTCTATTCTATTTAACCAATAGATGGGACCCTAACAAATGCTACAAATCCAGTTGGTTGGAATTTACTGCATGTCAACCCTTGTTATGCCAAAGACGTTTTATTTTATTCATTCTTGATGTGTACTCATTTTTTTTAAATCAATTTTTCAAAAAATCTTTTAAAAACTCATTCTATTCTATTTACCCAATATATGGGACCCTAACAAGTGCTACAACTCCAGTTGGTTGGACTTTACTGCATATCAACCCTTGTTATGCCAAAGACGTCTTATTTTATTCATTTTTGATGGGTACTCATTTTTTATATTCAGGTTTTTAAACAATTTATTAAAACTCATTCTATTCTATTTAAGCGATAGATGGGGCCCTAACATGTACTACCATTCCAGTTGGTTGGATTTTACGGCATGTCAACCCTTGTTATGTCAAAGACGTTTTATTTTATTCATTTTTGATGGGTACTCATTTTTTTAAACTCAATTTTTCAAACAATTTTTAAAAAACTTATTCTATTCTATTTAATCCATATATGGGACCCTAACAAGTGATACAAATCCAGTTGGTTGGACTTTACTGCATTTTGACCCTTGTAATGCCAAAGACGTCTTATTTTATTCATTCTTGATGGGTACTCAGTTTTTTCTAACTTTTAAACATATTTTTAAAACACTTTTTGTTCTATCTAGCCCAAAGATGGGACCCTAACAAGTGCTACAACTCCAGTTGGCTGTTTTTTATTGAAACTCATTATATTCTATTTACCCAATATATGGGACCCTAACAAGTGCTACAACTCCAGTTGGTTGGATTTTACAGCACGTCAACCCTTGTTATGCCAAAGACGTTTTATTTTATTCATTTTTGATGGGTACTCATTTTTTATATTCAGGTTTTTAAACAATTTATTAAAACTCATTCTATTCTATTTAAGCGATAGATGGGGCCCTAATATGTACTACCACTCCAGTTGGTTGGATTTTACGGCATATCAACCCTTGTTATGCCAAAGACGTCTTATCTTATTCATTCTTGATGGGTACTCAATTTTTTTACAGTTGTGTGTATGTATATATGTCCGGAGGAAACTACAAAGATAAAACAATTAAGAACAAAGTAAATATATATACACATTTACTATCACCAGTGCTTGCGTTTTGTGCAAAAATAATAAAGATTTTATTAAGAGATATTTGAAAATTAGGATTTGAATAGCAAGAGAGCGGAAAGTCATTTGTGGCATTCGTGATTAAAAAGACGAAAATAATCAATGGATCTGCGAAACTAACTCTTTGTTATCCGCCCACTACCCAGGCAACGTCGATTAGCCGCTTCTAGTATTAATAATAAAGGAGAAAGCCGAGATGACCTGTCTAGTACAAGATAAATGATAAAACAAATCAACAACAAAGTAAATATATATACACATTCACTATCAGCAGAGCTTGCGTTTTGTGCAAAAATAATTAAGATCTTATTTATAGATATTTAAAAATTAGGATTTGAATAGTAAGAGAAGGTATTGCATACCCTCTTCATTACTTTTTTACTTACTTCTTTCTTACTCTATTCTTCTGTCCGTCTTTGGAATCTTATAACATCTTGTCTTGATCTAGAATCTTCTAAGGTCTGGACTTTTCTTGGGGACTTCGTGTCTGGTCTTTCATTGGGGATTTCTCTTTATCAGAAGCCCTGTGTCATTGTTAGCTTTTAGATAATAACACAAGACCTCGATTTACTTTGATCATATTTTATTCTCGAAATTCCCCACCAGACTACCTGCGCAGATCGAGTCGGCCGCGTGCATAACACGACTTACCACCGTCGTGGTTTCTCGCCGACTGACTAAAATCTATTTCTAATCTAAACCGGAAGAGGGTCTCCTCCGCCGATTCTCACGGTATCCACCGGAAGGTTAGGACTGAGGTCAAGCCTTGTCACTCATCCTTCAAGGCCGTGGGCTGTAACTTATAACGGCCATTTTGATTTCTACACTATTGCACTATTATTTATCTAAACTATTATTTATCTAAATATTATTTATCTAATAATTATGTAACAAAGGGAAAGTCATGATTAAAAAATAATTATGTAAGACCAAAACAAGCAAATGATCTGCAATTATTATCCGCCCTGTACCCAGGCAACGTCGGGTAGCCGCTTCTAGTATCAATAATAAAGGAGAAAGCCGGGATGACCTGTCTAGTAGAAGATAAATGATAAATTCAATCAGTTTCGCCCCAATGAAATATAAACTCACATAACCGTGTCAATTTGTTGTCCTTGTCTCCGCCCTGGAGATGAATAAATAATGTTTATGTCCCAAACGCAATGTGATTTGAAGACATAAGCTGTGACGCCAGCCATACATGACATGAAAAGCCGAACATTTAGACAAAAGAGGAAGACAAAAAACAGATCAACTGTTTCTCTTGATTGTGTTTATCGTAACTGAATTTCTCACAGGATTCTACCCTTTGTTTATGTATTTGTGGCAAATCTGATCAGTAGCGACAGTAACGACAGTAGCGGCGGCAGCAGACATTCGAATGGGCGACTGGGGTTTAAATATCCAATTTGCAGAACAGTGAAGCCCAATCATTATATGACAGAGAACAAAGAGACAGGACGTCAGAAAACTGTTTCATCGAACAATCAGGAATGTTGTAGTGGCGATTCCAACTATATATATATTATATATATATATATATATATATATATATATATATATATATATAGGTATATGTAAAAACAATTTTTTTTGTGATGAAACAAAGAAAATACAGTGCTCAATCATAAATTGTGAGAGCTAATATTTATTTATTTTACAAAGTTTTCACAGATCAATGTTCATTATAAACAGCGACCCAGGTTTCATGCTAAGGGGCAATCATCAGGTTGTTGAGCAAGATCCCATGGTGTTTGTTGAAGATCTTTACTCAATGTACAAAGGACATTGAGTAAAGATCTTCAACACACACCATGGGATCTTGCTCAACAACCTGATGATTGCCCCTTAGCATGAAACCTGGGTCGCTGTTTATAATGAACATTGATCTGTGAAAACTTTGTAAAGTAAATAAATAAATATATATATATATGTGTGTGTGTGTGTGTGTAGAAGGTTTGTAGAAAAAATAAGATGTTAAAAGTATTGCTGACAGAAATCTGTTTCGACCATATGAAGAAGTCTTTATCAAAGCAACATTGTAAACGGAAAGACGAAATAAATATATCATTAATCACGAGGCACAGAACGCTCTCGATCAGTACCGGAATACGTATTTTTTTTTTAATTTTGAAAATTCATATCCATTTTACTTTTCATATATATATATATATATATATATATATATATATATATATATATATATATATAAATTACAAACGCACGTGAAGG
>CM042164.1:456107-478607 GCA_023376005.1 Doryteuthis pealeii | reverse complement strand
ACTTAAAAAAACCTTATACTGCCTGAACGTGCTAATTGCATTTCACTTAGCGCTAATACCCTTGGGAAAGGTATGAATCCTACTCTCCCTCCAGCTATGGGCAAATAGTAGGGCAGACTGGGCTCTTTAACCTTAGTTATGCAACCGGTCTAGGAGAAGGAAAACTCTGAATTCAAACCTGTTAAACTCCGCTTAAGAAATTGACCTTGTGTCGCATCCTGCTCGTGTGGAAGGGTTGGTAAATATATATATATACTGCCTTAAAATCACAAATTTCATGACAATTGTCGGTGTCGGTTTTATTGAATATACGTAAGGTACCCCCTTATAGGTCCAGAAGAAATCACCTATTTTTGAAAGTATTCAGAGTAAATATAACTAAAAATTATACTATAACAGACTGTAAATGTATTTACTACTATTTACAGTTAAGTCTATCATGGCATAATTTTCATTTTTCATAATTGGTTTCCTAAAAAAATAAAAAATAGAAGGTAAATATCATTTGTGTATATATTTTTAAATACTTTTAGTAGATGAATGAATCTGAATTTGGTTTATATCGCAAAAATAATACAAGCTCTTACTTTATGAATCTAACTGGAACTACTATGTTGGCAATCTTCCGTCTATTTTAGACGATGGCGTAGTTTGTTTTTATTGTTTTTATAGATTTTTTTTTCTCTCTCACTTACAGCTACGTGAGTGGCTGAAAAGACCGATCCTCAAATGGCAGTCTCTGGTGCAATGGCTGCAAACAAAAGGTGATGCTTTCTGTAGGTGTTGGGGGTGCTGCTGTTTCTCCTTTCTTTTAGCTCTCTTTTCTGTGGCAGCTTTTTTCCTCTCTTCTTCACTTCTTTTTGTTCCTTGATTGACGAGGAGGCGCCAGGTTGCACGGTCTTCTGCACAAGCCTCCCACGTGTCTATGTCGATGCGGCATGTCTTCAGGTCTCTCTTGCAGACATATTTGAAGCGTACTACTACTACTATTACTATGTCATCAGTAGCAGTGATAATTCTGGATATTTGGACAAAAAAATCCATTTCCTAGTGTGTTTTGAGCTACAAAAAATACTTTTTTTTACTTTAAGTTACCCTGAGAAGGGTTAGTAGTACATAATTCGGTCCTTTTAAACTATCTCCCTCCACCATTATTCATTACATGGATTTGAGAATAGACCTGCGTTGTCGTAAGCCTCATTTTGAGGTCAGCATTCGGACAATCACTGGACGGCCATTATTGGAATGTAGTACTAACTTTTATGAAAAAAATTTTACCGTCCCCGGTTAACTGTCCCGGATGACGTATTGATCGTCTCGGATGTAATTTTTTTCATCCCCGGGACGACGGGACGACGTTAGTGTCGAGCCCTGACTGATGATGATGATGATGATGATGATGATGACGATGATGATGGTGATGATGATGAATTTAAGAAAACTTATTGGGTCCACTAATGATATTAATTGATCATTGTTTTTTGTTTTTTTCTTACACAGAGAACAGTGTAGGGCCCCAATCCAGGGACTCGAAGAGTACACAAAAAAAAGCAGATGTAATGTATGGACCAACAGAAAAAATGGGAAGAAAAACAATTATATGGACACTTCAAACGACAAATCGGAGAGGTTGCACATAAAAAGACCTGGACATGGTTAAGAAGAGGAAACCTCAAGAGAGAAACTGAATCACTAATAATTGGTGCACAAAATAATGCCATAAGAACAAATTATATCAAAGTAAAATTTGATAAGACCAAACAAATCAGTAAATGTAGACTGTGCGGTGACAGAGATGAGACTGTAAACCATGTATTAAGTGAATGTAGCAAACTAGCACAACGGGAGTACAAAGCTATGCACGACTGGGTTGAGGTGATCCACTGGGAATTATGCAAAACTTAAACTTTGACCATACAACAAAATGGTATATGCATAAACCGGAATCTGTTCTTGAGAATGAAACACATAAAATTCTCTAGGACTTCGAGATTAAGACGAATCACCCTATCTCAACCAGGAGACCAGACCTAGTACTGATTAACAAAATCGATAATTCACCCCACCTCCCGCGAGTCATTAAGGAATTGCAAATTTCTTATCTCTTCTTCTTCATTGTCTTCTTCTTCTATCTTATATTCTCTTCCAAAAAAAAAGTCCTATTATCATTGTAATCGGAGTCCTTCTCAATCATAATGAACTAACCATCAACCTTTGCGTAGGGTGGTATGCGCAGTGTTGGGAGAGCCGCTGTGAGCGTCTTAAAGTAGGCAAATAGTTAGTCACATCGAAGAGTCAAATAGATGCGTTTGAAAATCATTGTTATTAGGTCGGAATATTTGAAAACATATAAGTAAGTAAAGTCGTCGGTGAGGTTTAAAGTCGGTGTCAGCCCATCAGCTAGGGAGTCTGTCCCCTTTTCACTAGCACTAGACCAAGGAAATTGTTTTTGCATCTGGGGTGGAGCGCCACACCTCCTTACTTTACCGCACAGGTCCCTGAGTTGGCGAGGACCGGTATCGAACTAGGAACCTTGTGATTTGTTAGCCGAACGCTCTACTGACTGAACACTAAAAAAACGGGGGAGAAAAAATGGAGTTTGTGCCTGTCTTTGCGCCTGATATACGCTAGACCTAGGAGATTGTTTCTACGTCTCAGGTAGAGCGCCGCACCTACCATCAGCTCCTTACTTTACCGCTCAGATCCCTGTGCTACTCATACATTTCCTTTTTTTTTAAATCGTATTCGCCTTTGTCATTCTGTCCGAAGACAAATGTTCTGATCCAAATAGCCAACAGCAACTTTGGTATCAGACGAAAAAGGATGAAAAGGGATGACCTTTCATCATCCCTTTTCAATTAAATCATGAGCGGAATAAATCCTGAAAAGCAGAATCTTTCTTCTTTCTGCGTCACGTGACACCAAAGACACGATTTCTGTCAACGGGGCAAACAATGGGAAGGGAAAGGAATGAAAGATGAAAGAAGAACGAAATAAAGAAGAGCAAGGAGGGCAAGGAGAGCAAGGGGGCAATGAGATAGGAGAGTAAAGCATAAAGAAAGGAAAACAAGAACGAAAGAATGAAGAGCAATAAAGAAAAAACAAAGTGAGAAAGTAGAGTAAAGGGTACGGAGGGGAAGAATAAGGGAGAGCAATCTGGAATCTGAAATTTAATTCCTCTAGGCTTTATTTGGCACCACAAGATTTCTGATTGTTCGAAATAAAGACACTGTAAATGCAAGAGAATTATCTCCCTTGCTTTGCTCAGCTATCCTACTGCGTGGGTACAAAACACCGTTTGACACCGGTAGAATGTGCGTGTGGCGCTAGTTTTCAATTCTTATTAGCAGACAGGAACTGGGGAGACAAGAAGGTAACTGTCAGCACGGAGCTTTTCCTCCTTTTTCGATTTTATTAGTTGCGTATTAGAGAAACTACATAGACCTTTGTATTCTATTGTAGTTTCACGTTGAAGACCAGTTGCGAAACAGGAGGATAAGTGACAACTCCCGTATTTATCTAAATAAAAGTGTCTTCACCAGTCGACTCTGTCATTACTCATTCCTTGCCTGGGTGTTGCCGTCACAGACACCTTTAAATCATGTTAATAATTGAGCTTTTATTTGTAGATTGATTGACTGATTTTAACGGTATGTCAACCCGTTTAGGTTTACTTAATGCCTAGATGTTAGGGAATCGCATTCATTATACTTTTATATTTAAATGTTTTTTTGTGATATTATTTTGTACTATTTGGATTATTGGGACTATTGTCCTCATCTTCATTGTTATCTGTAGCACGTTTCCAAATAATACAAATTATTAAGCCTCATTTTAAAAATTCCGAGAACTAGTTTTTGTGATAGATTTTTGTTTTGTTTTGTTTTGTTCTGTTTGTCACGCGGTCATACGCATAATACAAATGATTTGACCCATAGGTGGTATCCTAACAGGTACTACCACTCCAGATTATATTAGATCTAGGAGTTGAAGAATAATTAAAGCTCCAATTACCGTCGAACTCATACTAAGTGAATAAGAGCGGATCAGAACCGCGAAATTAGCCTATCTCGGCGGAAGGCACTGCTAATAGAGAGATACAATTGCACAGCACATACACTGTATCCACTTCAAAAGGGAGACACAGTGTCTGTACAACGTCCAAACAACCGTCGGTGGGACATAACAGGCAGAGTTGTCGAAACACTCCCAAATCACCAATACCGAATCAGGATTGATGGATCAGGTAGAATCACATTGCGGAATCGCCGATTCCCCAGGAAGCTCCAAGCACCAGTGGCCTCTGTCCTTATTCCTAGCGCTTTGCCTGAGGCCCCTGAACCAATATTTGAGGATGTTCCACAAACCAAAAGAATGGTGACATCAACTAGGGACCAAGCCTCGTCCAGTGTCACTCCAACCCCTAAGCCAATGCCATCAAAAATACCCCGTGCATTATCAAGATTACTCCCCTGTAATCGGCCGGGTCGAAAGGAACTAATTCCCTCTCAAAGGCCACTACGCCCGCGCAATGGGGAGGGAGGAAGGGGAGATGAAGAATAATTAAAGTTCTAATTACCGTCGAATTGGGAAGACAAGGCAACAAACGGTTGTACTTAGTTAGCTGCTGTTATTCAAACCAACAGTAGACTAACTGACTTCAATAGGAGTAATAACAATTAAGGGATACTCAGCACTCCCTGGCTCTCCAGAACTGTATCTAGACGACCCAAGGTTTCCACAGGAGAACATTGCTTATCAGTTCGTCCTTGCTTCTCCAGCAGTGACCAGCATGTCTTGTCCGTCTAACTCGGATGGTTTGTGGCCGTACAGCTGCTTCATTGTGAGGTGCTGTTTCCATGACTTGTTCAAGACCGCGCGCAGCATTCTTGTGCAACTACCATCTAACTTATTCTCAAGCGCCTCGTTAGGGTCCAAGGGAGTACAGTTGTAAGATTCAAAGTTAATTAATGAACATAAAATTCCGACACGTTGTGAGACAAAACTTTTATTATATATAACAGCACATGGAAACGAAAAGATACATAATGTACAGGAGAATAGAACATGTAAATAAATATACAATACTTAGGTATAAACAAGATACCCAAATGTACCTAACATATAAATGTTACAGACATGGAACTAAAGGATAGTCCATGCTGTATAAAGGACTTACAGTAATGTAAGGGAGGCAACAGCCCCACCGAGAAGGGGGTAGATAGGTTCTAGCCCATAGCAGTTCGTTGAAAGATCCAGCTAAAAAGAGGAAGACAGGTTCCAACCAGACGCTTAAATACCAGAGGTCCCCTAGTGGGAACAAATAGCAACGCAGCGAGAAGATAACTCTTCCAGCAAAGGGAAGATAATCCCCTACACAGTCAATGTATTCTAAGGTCTGCTTGCTAGTATGTTTCTCTCTGTCTTCTATTTTAATACTATTTTGACCTTTAAGCAATTTAAATCATTAGTAAAGCTTTTTTTAAACTAAAACATGCTTCTCTGTACACATCACACATTCTTCTGTAAATATCAAATGGTTTGCACTGCTATGCCAGAATAAATTTGAAGTGGATCCTTGGAATTGGATCCTTGGTAATCCTCTGATAAAGAATCCTTTGGTTCTTCTGGTAAAGAGTCCCCAGTGTTATAAACCCCTCCTCAATGAGTGCAAGTAGAATTATGGCCAGTATCACTGTTTAAGTAGTGAATCAGCCACACAGTATGGCTAGTGATTGATGAAGGAATAAACCACGTGACCACGGCTAGTCTATAAATTCAGGTGGGGAATTTGAGCACACTTTATATCCACAAATATTCCAACACTGTGCAAGACTGGAAAACCCTGTTTGATTTGCCACTATTTTGAATAACCTCAAAATGAATATTTCTGTAAAAGGGAAATAATTTGTTTTACTATAAACCAGTTCTAAAGAATGCAGTGTTTACATTTATGGAAAAAATCTGGAAAAACTTTTTTTTTCAAAACAATTCGCCTTCTTTAGGGGCCTAGTTAGTTCAGTCGGTAGAGCGTTCGGCTAGAAACCACAAGACTCCTAGTTCGATACCGGTCCCCGCCAACTCAGCGTATGAGTAGCACAGGGATCTGTGCGGTAAAGTAAGGAGCTGATGGTAGGTGTGGCTCTCCACCTCAGATGCTAGAGACAATCTCCTCGGTCTAGCGCTATTGAAAAGGGATAGACTCCCTCGCTGACTGGCTGATACCGACTTTAGGCCGCCCCGTCGACTTTACTTACTTACTTTATTTATTGTATATATATATATATATATATATATATATATATATATATATAACTAAAAATTCGAAATGCATATAACTTAGTCCAAACTGATTTAACTCTTTAACTACTTTAAACCGCTCACAGCAGCCTTCCAACCACTGCCAAAGCAATGTACAAAAACTGATGTTTAGTTCATTATAATTAAGCAGAAGGACTCATATTAGAATAATCATTGGACTTTATTTGAACTAGCAAATATATGCACCCTCCGGGTGCAAGTATTTAAGTTTTAATGTAATAAAATATTATATGAAATTAGAAAGGCTAATGAAACTAAATAAGAATGCAGATAAAAAGATTTGAAACAGGGGGGTATAATCGAAAAATAGAACAACTGAAACTTACACTTCCATCACTCTCGTCTTTCATTGTTATTTTTTCTAATTTAAGTATTTAGTTAAAAGAGGAAGTAAAGAATAAAATGACAGTTATTTTTTCTTGTTAATAGATTTCTTTTAAGATTTATTGAAGAAATGTTTGCTTATATTCATTAAAATAAAACCAAACAATTAGAAATCAATAGTACTAAACACATATTTACTAAAATCACATTTTAAATATCAATATGCAAATTAGCCTTCCCGTTCACACTGCAAACCGTTATTTTGTTGTATATATAAATATAATTGCATGTTATTAATATGTGGCTATGGTCAACAGCATTAATAATGTAAAACAATTTTATTAATAATTGAGATTTAAATAAAAATAAAATCTTTGAGATTGTGATGTCAATAACTAAGGGAATTGTGACTTGAGTAGTAATATAGTTTCGGTTACAGACAGAAAAACACACAATCTCCATTATAATAAGATATAATGATTTTCGAGGCGAATAGATAGTCAACCTTGAAATATCCCATCATATCGGTAAAAAAAATACTAAGAAAATTTGGTACAGACGTTGGAGAAATTTGGTAGGCAAAGATTTAAGATCATTTTTATGCAGCTTCACGTTTTTTCTTTTGCACTTACTTTCTTTATTTCATGTAATTTATTTGTTCCTTGTTTTAATGTTCTTTTTATTCACTGCTTTGGTCTTTTTTTTACTATTTTCTTTTGTTAGGCTTTTTCAGTAATTTGTATTTCTTTTATCTGTTTTTTAAATTCATTCATTCGCAGGTTTTATTTACTTTCTTGTCTTTCTGTCGACATTTTTCTTACGTTTCTCAGCATTTTCTTTTATCTTTATTTTTTCCTCTCGTTCTTTATCTTCCTCATTTACTTTCACTTTTCTTCTTTCTGTTATTTCCTCTCCCTCATTTACTGACTCATTCTATTCTTTTCTCATTATTTTCACTTTCACTTTCACTTTTCCTCTTTCTCTTATTTCACTCCCTCTTTTACTCACTCTTTCTAATCATTTTCACATTCTTTTTATTTTTAATTTCACTTTTCTTCTTTCTGTTATTTCCTCTCCCTCATTTACTGACTCTTTCTATTCTTTTCTCATTATTTTCACTTTCACTTTCACTTTTCCTCTTTCTGTTATTTCACTCCCACTTTTACTCACTCTTTCTAATCATTTTCACATTCTTTTATTTTTACTTTCACTTTTCTTCTTTCTGTTATTTCCTCTCCCTCATTTACTGACTCTTTCTATTCTTTCTCATTATTTTCACTTTCACTTTCACTTTTCCTCTTTCTGTTATTTCACTCCCACTTTTACTCACTCTTTCTAATCATTTTCACATTCTTTTTATTTTTACTTTCACTTTTCTTCTTTCTTTTCCTCTCCCTCATTTACTGACTCTTTCTATTCGTTTCTCATTATTTTCACTTTCACTTTCACTTTTCCTCTTTCTGTTATTTCACTCCCACTTTTACTCACTCTTTCTAATCATTTTCACATTCTTTTTATTTTTACTTTCACTTTTCTTCTTTCTGTTATTTCCTCTCCCTCATTTACTGACTCTTTCTATTCTTTTCTCATTATTTTCACTTTCACTTTCACTTTTCCTCTTTCTGTTATTCACTCCCTCTTTTACTCACTCTTTCTAATCATTTTCACATTCTTTTTATTTTTAATTTCACTTTTCTTCTTTCTGTTATTTCCTCTCCCTCATTTACTGACTCATTCTATTCTTTTCTCATTATTTTCACTTTCACTTTCACTTTTCCTCTTTCTGTTATTTCACTCCTCTTTTACACACTCTTTCTAATCATTTTCACATTCTTTTTATTTTTACTTTCACTTTTCTTCTTTCTGTTATTTCCTCCCCCTCATTTACTGACTCTTTCTATTCTTTTCTCATTATTTTCACTTTCACTTTCACTTTTCCTCTTTCTGTTATTTCACTCCCTCTTTTACTCACTCTTTCTAATCATTTTCACATTCTTTTTATTTTTAATTTCACTTTTCTTCTTTCTGTTATTTCCTCTCCCTCATTTACTGACTCATTCTATTCTTTTCTCATTATTTTCACTTTCACTTTCACTTTTCCTCTTTCTGTTATTTCACTCCCACTTTTACTCACTCTTTCTAATCATTTTCACATTCTTTTTATTTTTACTTTCACTTTTCTTCTTTCTGTTATTTCCTTTTCCTCATTTACTGACTCATTCTATTCTTTTCTCATTATTTTCACTTTCACTTTCACTTTTCCACTTTCTGTTATTTCACTCCCTCTTTAACTCACTCTTTCTAATCATTTTCACATTCTTTTATTTTTACTTTCACTTTTCTTCTTTCTGTTATTTCCTCTCCCTCATTTACTGACTCATTCTATTCTTTTCTCATTATTTTCACTTTCACTTTCACTTTTCCTCTTTCTGTTATTTCACTCCCTCTTTAACTCACTCTTTCTAATCATTTTCACATTCTTTTTATTTTTACTTCCACTTTTCTTCTTTCTGTTATTTCCTTTCCCTCATTTACTGACTCATTCTATTCTTTTCTCATTATTTTCACTTTCACTTTCACTTTTCCACTTTCTGTTATTTCACTCCCTCTTTAACTCACTCTTTCTAATCATTTTCACATTCTTTTTATTTTTACTTTCACTTTTCTTCTTTCTGTTATTTCCTCTCCCTCATTTACTGACTCATTCTATTCTTTTCTCATTATTTTCACTTTCACTTTCACTTTTCCTCTTTCTGTTATTTCACTCCCTCTTTTACTCACTCTTTCTAATCATTTTCACATTCTTTTTATTTTTACTTCCACTTTTCTTCTTTCTGTTATTTCCTTTCCCTCATTTACTGACTCATTCTATTCTTTTCTCATTATTTTCACTTTCACTTTCACTTTTCCTCTTTCTGTTATTTCACTCCCTCTTTAACTCACTCTTTCTAATCATTTTCACATTCTTTTTTATTTTTACTTCCACTTTTCTTCTTTCTGTTATTTCCTTTCCCTCATTTACTGACTCATTCTATTCTTTTCTCATTATTTTCACTTTCACTTTCACTTTTTTCCTTTCTGTTATTTCACTCCCTCTTTAACTCACTCTTTCTAATCATTTTCACATTCTTTTTTTTTTACTTTCACTTTTCATCCTTCAGTTATTTCCCCTTCCTCTTTTATTGACTCTTTCTTTCAATTATTTTTACTTTCACTTTCAGTCTTTCTGTTCTTTCCCCTCCCTCTTTTACTGATTCTTTCTATTCTTTTCTCATTATTTTTACTTTCACTTTTCTTCTTTCTGTTATATCCTCTCCCTCTTTTACTGACTCTTTCTATTCATTTCTCATTATTTTTACTTTCACTTTCAGTCTTTCTGTTATTTTCCTTCCCTCTTTTATTGACTCTTTCTATTCTTTTCTCGTTATTTTTACTTTAACTTTTCTTCTTTCTGTTATTTCCCCTCCCTCTTTTACTCTTTCTAATCCTTTTCTCATTATTTTTATTTTTATTTTTATTTTCACTTTCACTTTTCCTATTTTTATTATCTCACCTCCCTCTTTTATTGACTCTAATCCTTTTCTTATTCGTTCTACTTTCACTTTCACTCTTTCTGTTATTTCTCCTCCATCTTTTGCTGATTCTTTCTAATCATTTTCACATTCTTTCTACTTTCACTTTCACTTTCACTCTTTCTGACAGACATTTTTTTTACTTTTTTCTTATCAACTCCATTACTCTTCGAGTTCATCCATTTTCCACGTTTTATGAGCTTGTCCGCCTTTCCTTATTCTTTAAACAAGTTTTACAGTAGATCTTTTTATTTTACTTTATTTCCTTAATGAACGACAACATTCAATTTTGCTGTCTAGACAGTGAAATACACGGTGCGTGCTTTCGCATACACACGATATACACAACAACTACCGTCACTTCGACCGTATTATTTACGCCATTTAACAAGCAACGTCCTGAAATTTGTGCATGTACGTTACACTGAAATGTGACAGGGACACCAGAAAAGAAAGAATACGTATCGATGTTATAATGGTTCAATACGTGTATGCAGGTTAGTACAAGGCTGCTATGAGCGGTTTAAAGTAGTTAAAGGTACATAGTAGAGTTATTCTTTTAATACGATTATATTCAAACTTGCGAAGAAATTGACTGTTCAGGTGAGGAAAGAATCATTTACTACCGGTAATCTGAACATTAGCTACATAAATGAGAGTAATCTCCCGTTGTTAGTTTCACTTAGAGGAAGCCTTATGTTCTAGTCGGCCATTTTCATTTCATCGTAAATCTACACTGAAAATACGAATTTGTTCGAATCAATACAACTGCATGTTTTAACACGAAAATATCATAAATGTGTTCTTAATTGTGCTTGCGTATTATTTGTAATGAACTTAATTGTTATTAAGAACACATTTTATGATTTGTTTTTTCTTGATCACGTTTTTATTAGCCCATAATTTAATTCACCGCGGGAGGCCGACCTCAAAGCACGTCTAAGCTCTCTGAAAGCTAGGTAAAATCTGACTAACTAGAAACTTATTCTCACGTGTCTGTATCGCAGGTTAGTTCGGGTTGTCTAAAACGCCAATCATAGCCCCCGACGGTTATAGAAAATTCCCCACCTCCGCTTTTGATTCAAACCAACTTTATTCAAATTCTAACTATAGGTACGTTCCCAATTTATGACTTCTCATAAATTGTAACACAGTCAGCGCATTGCAAGTGCCGTCGATAGTGCGGTTTGTGTTTAGATTGAATATTATAATAATAATAATAATAATAATAATAATAATAATAATAATAATGACCATGCACAAGGCTCTCCACCCTTGAGATGATAGAAATAGATTATATGTGTCAAGAAAGGAAGGGGGACGAGGTCTTGCCAACATAGAGGAATGCATAGAAACCACAATCCAACAACTTGAAGATTACACAAGAAAGAGCAAAGACAAACTACTTATGGTGGCCAACAATAGTAGAGGCAACAGATGGACAATCAGAAAAACAACAAAGACTAGAAAACAAAAATGGGAAGAAAAACAATTATATGGACGCTTCAAACGACAAATTGAAGAGGTTGCCCATCAAAAAACTTGGACATGGTTAAGAAAGGGAAACCTCAAAAGAGAAACGGAATCACTTATAATTGCTGCACAAAATAATGCCATAAGGACAAACTACATCAAAGCGAAAATTGATAGTACCCAACAAAATAGTAAATGTAGACTTTGCGGGAATAGAGATGAGACTGTAAACCATATACTCTGCGAATGTAGCAAACTAGCACAACGAGAATACAAAACTGGACACGACTGGGTTGGGAAGGTGATCCACTGGGAATTATGCAAAAAATTTAATTTTGACCACGCAACAAAATGGTATATGAATAAACCAGAATCTGTTCCTGAGAACGAAACGCATAAAATTCTCTGGGACTTTGAAATAAAAACGGATCACCTTATCACAGCAAGAAGACCAGACCTAGTGTTGTTAAACAAAAAAGAAAGAACTTGTCAACTGGTGGATTTTGTAGTGCCAGCAGATCACAGGGTGAAGTTAAAGGAAAATGAATAAATGGACAAATATCTGGACCTTGCCAGAGAACGGAAAAAACTATGGAATATGAAAGTGAAAGTGATACCAATTGTAATTGGTACACTTGGAACAGTCCCAAAAGGATTGGAAAAGGGTCTGGAATGTTTGGAAATCAGAGGAAGGATTGAAACCATTCAGAACACTGCTGCAATCTGCCAGAATACTCAGAAGAGTCCTGGAGACCTGAGGAGACTTGCTGTCACTCAGACTCCAGTGAAAGACCATCAGCTAACACTGATGTGAAAACTCAAAAGGAGATGATAATAATAATAATAATAATAATAATAATAATAATAATAATAATAATAATAATAATAATAATAAATCATTATTATAATGATAATAATGTGAAGATGAAAGAAAACGAAAAGATAGACAAATACCTAGACCTCGCTAGAGAATTAAAAAGCACTTTGGAATATGAGGGAGAAAGTGATACCAATAGTAGTTGGGGCACTAGAAACGGTCCCCAAAAGCTCAGAAAAAAGACTAGAGGAACTGGAAATCAGAGGAAGAATTGAGACCATACAGACAACAACAGCTGGAATACTGGGGGGAGGGGGGCATGGAGACCTGAAGAGACTTGTTGTCCCTCAGACTCCAGTGAAAGACCATCAGCTTAAGCTGGTGTGAAAAACTAATAATAATAATATAAGAAACTAAAATAAGAAAACGTAGAAGGTACGAAAAGGTAAGAGATGAAGACTAAATTCATAAAGTACAACTAGCAAAATAAAAAACACCCTCCGGGCGATGTAAAAATAGATTTTTGAAACATATTGCCTGAGAGTGGGGAGTTCAATGTCAGCGAGTTTGTACCCTAAGTAAGTAAAATCATCAAATTCATTAAAGGATTAAAAAATAAAACAATTTGAAATGTAAACTTTAAATATAAATTAAAATAAAACAAACTATATATATATATATATATATATATATATATATTATACCAGTCATGTATTTATTAAAACTTGTTTTAAAAAACAATGAGAACTGTCTAATGTTGCATGTTCAAATTTTGAGCGCATTTATTCTATGTTATGACGATTCTGGATAATGTGACGTAAGCAGTGACGTAGTTTTTGTTACAGACAGAAACCGGAAGCGAATCTCCACTATTAATAGACAGTGGCTGACGTGCTGGACTGCAAAATTGTAGTAAACAAGTTCAAACTCCCTTTCGGAAAGGCATGAACTCTCTCATCCCCTTAGCTATGGGTTAAATAGTACCAATACTATTCTTCTACAAGGATATCTTGAGAATTAAATAACCCGCGAAGGTTGATATGCCATTAACTCTTTGCCTACGAAATTTCCCCCACGGCTGAACCAAATTTTCTTGGTATTTTTTATCTATATTCACCACTCATTAAGCTGGTTCCTTATTGCAAAAGGTTCAAATACTAGTCTCAGGGCGGGTTCACAGAAAAAAAAAAGAATCAAAGGATGTCAGGATTGTTCGAGAGCCGCTGACAGCGCATTACGGTAGGATTGTAATGGTGAGTGAGCCACTCTAAGGTTTGGTTTACAGGAGAGAAAAAACAACAAAGTATGGGAGGGTTGTTTGAGTAGTGAATTTTCAATTTATATAAGTAACACTATACGAGAGCCGCTGACAGCGCGTTACGGTAGGATTGCAGTGGTGAGTGAGCCACTCTGAGGTTTTGTTTACAGGAGAAAAAAACACAAAGTATGGGACGGTTGTTCGAGTAGGGCATTTTCAATTTAAATAAGTAACACTATACGAGAGCCGCTGACAGCGCGTTACGGTAGGATCGCAGTGGTGAGTGAGCCACTCTGACGTTTGGTTTACAGGGGAAAAACAATAACAATGTATGGGAGTTTTTTTTTTCGAATAGTGAATTTTCAATTTAAATAAGTAACACATACGAGAGCCGCTGACAGCGCGTTACGGTAGGATCGCAGTGATTTGTGAGACACTCTGGGGGTTGGTTTACAGGAAAGAAAAAAAACAACAACAATGTATGGGAGTTTTGTTTGAATAGTGAATTTTCAATTTAAATAAGTAACACATACGAGAGCCACTGACAGCGCGTTACGGTAGGATCGCAGTGATGAGTGAGACACTCTGAGGGTTGGTTTACAGGAAAGAAAAAAACAACAACAATGTATGGGAGTTTTGTTAGAATAGTGAATTTTCAATTTAATAAGTAACACATACGAGAGCCGCTGACAGCGCATTACGGTAGGATCGTACTGGTGAGTGAGCCACTCTGAGGGTTGGTTTACAGGAGAGAAAAAACAACAACAAAGTATGGGAGCGTTGTTCGAGTAGTGATTTTTTTCAATTTAAATATTTAACACGTACGAGGGCCGCTGACAGCGCATTACGGTAGGATCATAGTGGTGAGTGAGCCACTCTGGGGGTTGGTTTACATGAGAGAAAAAAACAACAACAAAATATGGGAGGGTTGTTCGAGTAGTGAATTTTCAATTTAAATAAGTAACACGTACGAGAGCCGCTGACAGCTGGTTACGGTAGGATCGCAATGGAAAGTAGGCAAAGAGTTAAATAAAGAAAGCAAACCAATACTTATGACGTACAATAATAGTTATAAAGTGCATCAAACAACAAAAGAATTAACAATCAACTTCGCCACAAGAAATAATATTCACAGAGAATGCACAAAGAAAGTCGTTCTGAGCCGGACAATACCAAGTGATCTTGACAGTTTGATTATATATCGACTTATATTCGTGTTGTTATCAGTTAAAGAAAGAATGCTTTAGAGTCGACTATTTTGTTTGTCTTGATGGCAAAATAAAAGGAATGGTTGGTGCCCACTGGCCACGAACAACCACTGACGGGAAGATTATTTCTCGTGGCCATATGCACTGGTTCCCTATCAATAGTCTTTGAAGTTCGGACTCCGTGCTGTGAAGGGAATGGTTTTCCGAAGAAAATGACTTGTAAATATCCACTGTCTGTCTTTCCGATTCGTTTGTTAAAAGATTGACAGGCAGACTGAATACAAGAGAGAGGAAGAAAAAAAACGAGAATATTATGAATACTGTTTATGAGAACAAGAAGAAAAGTTTCCAATACAATCATAATACATACGTACAAAATACATACAGCAATAACAGTAGGGTGAGTCAAAAGTTTTGCAATATTTTAGTAATGTGGGGCACTATTCAGGCACTATTGATTTTGGTGAAGTGTGGAAACGCAGAGACTGAAAGATTCAAATCAACAAAAGGGGACAAAAAACCCAAAGAAGACACGACCCAAATAGCAGAGATAGACCCGAGTAAGATGATAATTGAGAAGGGCTATTGAACACACTGTACGTGTTAAGTATTTGGCCGCCATCCTTGGCCAGTTGTAAGAACTTAAAGTAAGTAAGTCCTGAAATCTAGAATCCTTTGGTGAGTGAATAAGTCCTGCAATATAGAATCCTTTGGTAAGTCCTATGAGGTCCAGTGAAGTAATCCCATAAGGTCCGTCCTCCACGAGCGTCCAAAGCGATGTGGCTAGGTGTTCTCAGACCTTCAGCAGCAGAGCGCTGTCAGTGACTGGTTAATGGGTTGGTCACATGACACTCGGTGAGTCTATACGTAGAAGTGACCATCTGGCACACGCCTTATATATCAACATTCCAACAGTACGTCCTACACATGTGACCAAGGAATGAGCACACATAGACTGAACAACCTAAGAGGGTGAGAAAATCATAGAGGACTCGACCTGGATAGTAGAGATAAACCCGAGTAAGATGATAATTGAGAAGGGCTATTGAGCACACTGTACATCCTACACATGTGACCAAGGGATGGGCACATAGATTGAACAACATAAGAGGGTGGGAAAACCATAGAGGACTCGACCTTGATAGTAGAGATAGACCCGAGTAAGATGATTATTGAGAAGGGCTATTGAACACACAGCACGTCCTACACACGTGACCAAGGAATGGACACACATAGATTTAACAACCTAAGAGGGTGAGAAAACCATAGAGGACTCGACCTGGATAGCAGAGATAGACCCGAGTAAGATGATAATTGAGAAGGGTTATTGAGCACACTGCACGTCCTACACATGTGACCAAGGAATGGACACACATAGATTTAACAACCTAAGAGGGTGAGAAAACCATAGAGGACTCGACCTGGATAGCAGAGATAGACCCGAGTAAGATGATAATTGAGAAGGGTTATTGAGCACACTGCACGTCCTACACATGTGACCAAGGAATGGACACACATAGATTGAACAACCTAAGAGGGTGAGAAAACCATAGAGGACTCGACCTGGATAGCAGAGATAGACCCGAGTAAGATGATAATTGAGAAGGGTTATTGAGCACACTGCACGTCCTACACATGTGACCAAGGAATGGACACACATAGATTGAACAACCTAAGAGGGTGAGAAAACCATAGAGGACTCGACCTGGATAGCAGAGATAGACCCGAGTAAGATGATAATTGAGAAGGGTTATTGAGCACACTGCACGTCCTACACATGTGACCAAGGAATGGACACACATAGATTTAACAACCTAAGAGGGTGAGAAAACCATAGAGGACTCGACCTGGATAGCAGAGATAGACCGAGTAAGATGATAATTGAGAAGGGTTATTGAGCACACTGCACGTCCTACACATGTGACCAAGGAATGGACACACATAGATTTAACAACCTAAGAGGGTGAGAAAACCATAGAGGACTCGACCTGGATAGCAGAGATAGACCCGAGTAAGATGATAATTGAGAAGGGTTATTGAGCACACTGCACGTCCTACACACGTGACCAAGGAATGGACACACATAGATTTAACAACCTAAGAGGGTGAGAAAACCATAGAGGACTCGACTGGATAGCAGAGATAGACCCGAGTAAGATGATAATTGAGAAGGGTTATTGAGCACACTGCACGTCCTACTACACATGTGACCAAGGAATGGACACACATAGATTGAACAACCTAAGAGGGTGAGAAAACCATAGAGGACTCGACCTGGATAGCAGAGATAGACCCGAGTAAGATGATAATTGAGAAGGGTTATTGAGCACACTGCACGTCCTACACATGTGACCAAGGAATGGACACACATAGATTTAACAACCTAAGAGGGTGAGAAAACCATAGAGGACTCGACCTGGATAGCAGAGATAGACCCGAGTAAGATGATAATTGAGAAGGGTTATTGAGCACACTGCACGTCCTACACATGAGACAAGGAATGGACACACATAGATTGAACAACCTAAGAGGGTGAGAAAACCATAGAGGACTCGACCTGGATAGCAGAGATAGACCCGAGTAAGATGATAATTGAGAAGGGTTATTGAGCACACTGCACGTCCTACACATGTGACCAAGGAATGGACACACATAGATTTAACAACCTAAGAGGGTGAGAAAACCATAGAGGACTCGACCTGGATAGCAGAGATAGACCCGAGTAAGATGATAATTGAGAAGGTTATTGAGCACACTGCACGTCCTACACATGTGACCAAGGAATGGACACACATAGATTTAACAACCTAAGAGGGTGAGAAAACCATAGAGGACTCGACCTGGATAGCAGAGATAGACCCGAGTAAGATGATAATTGAGAAGGGTTATTGAGCACACTGCACGTCCTACACATGTGACCAAGGAATGGACACACATAGATTTAACAACCTAAGAGGGTGATAAAACCATAGAGGACTCGACCTGATAGCAGAGATAGACCCGAGTAAGATGATAATTGAGAAGGACTATTGAGCACACTGTACGTCCTACACACGCGACCAAGGAATGGACACACATAGACTGAACAACCTAAGAGGGTGAGAAAACCATAGAGGACTCGACCTGGATAGCAGAGATAGACCCGAGTATGATGATAATTGAGAAGGGCTATTTAACAGTAAATCTACTAACGATTTTCATTCATAGTTTCCAAGAGATTTGCATTTTGTCCTTTCCTGAGAGAATTAGTCCAAAGTGAAAATAAACAGCCTTTCCGGTTGGAATTTAAACTCTATTCAATGATTCTATTTCCCCGCTGATAAAAGATGATGCTACTACGCCAGCTTCTTTATCTTTACATTGCATTGCTTGTTTCAATTCTATTTTGTTTTTATGATCAGAAAAGTTTGGAAAATTATGTGTCAGTCTTAACGCTTAGATAATAATAATACATGGTTAAGAAAAGGAAACCTCAAAAGAGAAACTGAATCACCAATATTCTGTGCAGCAATGCACAGAATAATGCCATAAGGACAAACTATATCAAAGCAAAAATTGGTAAGACCCAACAAAATAGTAAATGTAGACTATGCGGTGACAGAGATTAGACTGTAAACCATGTACTATGCGAATGTAGCAAACTAGCACAAAACTAGGCACGACTGGGTTGGAAAGGTGATCAACTGGGAATTATGCAAAACTTTTGACCATACAAAATGGTATATGCATAAACTAGAATCTGTTCTTGAGAACAAAACGCATAAAATTCTCTGGGTCTTTGAGATAAAAAAAAAACAGATCATCTTATTACAGCAAGAAGACCAGACCTAGTGTTGATTAACAAAAAAGAAAGAACTTGTCAATGGTGGATTTTGCAGTTCCAGCAGATCACAGGGTGAAACTGAAGGAAGATGAAAAAATGGACAAATACTTGGACCTTGCCAGAGAACTGAAAAAGTTATAGAATATGAAAGTGAAAGTTATACCAAATGGAGTTGGTGCACTTGGAACGGTCCCAAAAAGATTGGAAAAATGTTTGGAAAATCTGGGAATCAGAGGGAGAATCGAGCCCATCAAGAAAACTGCACTGCTGCAATCTGCCAGAATACTCAGAAGAGTCCTGGAGAACTGAGGAGACTTGTTGTCACTCAGACTCCAGTGAAAAGCCATCAGCTAACGCTGATGTGAAAAACTCAAAAGGAGTGAACAATAATAACCTGGATCTTGCTAGAGAATTGAAAAAAAACTGTGGAATATGAGGGTGAAAGTGATACCAATTGTTACTGGTGCACTTGGAACGGTCCCAATAAACTTGGAAAAAAGACTGGAGAATCTAGAAATCAGCGGAAGAGTTGAGACCATCCAGACTACTGCAATCGGCTAGGATATTCAGGAGAGTCCTGGAGACCTGAGAAGACTTGTAGTCACTCAGACTCCAGTGAAATACCATCATACATTATTATTTTAAATATAAAATAGAATAATAATAATAGAATAATATATTTAAATAGTAATACATAGAATACATGTGTACATGAACAAACTCCTGGCCGAAACACGTGTCGTTAACTCAAATTAAATCAATTTTATCCATTCAACATTCTCTTTCCTTTATTTATTTATCTTTTCAACATATCGTCAGATTCATTTCCATTTTCAATTAATGTATATATATATATATATATATATATATATATATATATATATATATATATTGGTTAGGAGGTTGATTTAGAAGGCTATCACAATGCAGGTGTAAAGAAAAAAATAATAATACGTATTTATAAATACAGGTTAACACACAACACCATTTATACTGTATTAATATTTTTTTCTTACACCTGCATTGTGATAGCCTTCTAAATCAACCTCCTAACCAAATATTACACAATGCTTCAAGCAAATTATAAAACTCTCTCTTATATATATATATATATATATATATATATTATATATGTGTGTGTGTGTGTGTGTGTGTGTGTGTGTGTGTGTGTGTGTGTGTGTGTCTGTTTGCCTGTTTGTGACTGTATGTGTAGTTGAGAAACATGGAAATGTATCCGATAAATATGTTTGAGAAAATAAGTGAA
Source organism: Doryteuthis pealeii (assembly GCA_023376005.1). Classification (NCBI taxonomy): domain Eukaryota; kingdom Metazoa; phylum Mollusca; class Cephalopoda; order Myopsida; family Loliginidae; genus Doryteuthis; species Doryteuthis pealeii. Next base: position 458,547 of record CM042164.1, on the reverse strand, counting down.
AGTAAAAAATATAAACAATTGTAAGTATGAAATTTATTGTTGTTATATAAGTCAACACAGTGTTTCTATCTAGTCTTGTTTACATGTACGAAATATTTATCTAAAAAATATTCTAAAAGAGGTAGACCAAATAAAATACAGGACATGCGAACTGAGATCATCATCAGGACAAAACAGATAAGTATTAGGGTTGTTAATTTCTTTCTTTTGGAGGCGTGCTTACCGAAACGCGTATCGTCGTTAGAAATTGACACGGTGATCCGAGTTCTATTCCTGGTTTAGTAAAAAAAAAAAAAAATTTTAAAAAAATTTTAAAAAAACTTTGAATCCACACTAGTTTATTCCGGGTTCAAATTTTAGGCGAGGCTATTTCCGTTTCCTTTTGCAATGCATCTTGGCATAAAATAACCCCAAACAAGTTGACATGCCATTATAATCAATCAATCAATTTACACTGTACTTTTCGATGATATTGCCGTTATATTAAATTTTACTACATTGCACTGGCAGGCGCCCTGTCGGTTGGGGCGTTAGAGTACACCAACTGCACATCTGCAGAGGGGTAAGACTTCCCAAATAGGGTCACCTGTTGGCCGTGGGTGGCGACCCGTGATGCTTAAGGATGGAACCTAGGTGGCTGTGCAGTCCATGACATGCAACTTACTTGCGCTAGACGGGCGGTTAGAGAGCCCCCCTCCGATCAATCGGCTGGTCATGTCAAACCCTAGCACCTATATGATTGTCCCGGCCCTATTGTTCTTATGGCATGCCCCAAATCTTTTTATCATATGGATGCTAGAAGGTGGTGACTGAGGGTCTTCATGTCCTGGGAATGACGTTAAACTCTATCTGATGGTAAAGTTCCAGTTTAGAGTTTTGGGGGAATGTGGAGAACCCTTCATCACCATTTCTCTCAGGTCCTCTCTGACCCAGAGTGGCAGTACCTGTTAAGGTCCATCTATGAGTTAAATAGAAAACATGAGTTTATAAAAATTGAGTATCCATTAAGAATTTTATTTCAAAACTTTGCCGGCATTAAATGACCCACTGAGGTTGATATGTCGTAAACAAAACAAACCAAACCAACACCGCAGGGGGTGGGTGGTTTGGTATGAACCTCATATTTTACAATTGCAGCGACGAACTTTAAAAGTTAAGATGATGATCATCATAAAATATGCAATATTTTTGTAATCGTACATGGACACAAAACCTCCACTGCCTTTCAAGTAAAGGCTAGGGGAGTAAACCCCGATAACAAATTAGAAGCCCGAGTTCCTAAGGTGGTGTGATGCTGAAATACAGTTCTACCCAGCAGCTCCTGCGATACTACCGTTGCCAAACTGCATAGGTTCGTTACCTTTCCTTTGGATCACAGCGGCAGTGTGGAGAGGGCAAAAGCTCATCTTCCATATGAACCCGCACAGGCTATGTAGTTCCAAAAAACAAAAAGACTTGGACACTCCTTTATCGTCTCTCTTAGACGGAAGGGTACCAACAACTACATTACAGTACATAATTGAGAGGCAACCTACTAATTATGCAATAATAAATCTCGAATATTTTATTTCTTAGTTATACATTTTTATTTATTTCAACTTAAATAATCTCTGGTGCTACAATATAATAGTTATTCTAGATAGGTTGAAAAATTCGTTGTTTGTTGCAATACCAATTTCCCATTTCTCTGATATAGCCCCCCCCCCCCAATGTATGGTGGGCGTGGTAGTCCACATGGCGTAGTGGCTAACATGCTGGACTTCAACATTGTAGAAAGCGAGTTCAAACTCCAGTCTTGCTATTATATTCAGATTTTAGACTAATACCCCGCCTCGATTTGACCATAGCCGGGGGGGGGGGGGATATAGGTAAAATATTACCTCTACTGTTCTTCTACAAGGATAGCTTTGGCATTAAATAACCCACAAAGTTTTATATACCATTAAACAAAGAAACCAGAACTAATGTTTATTGGGCATAAAACCATTTGAGTTTTCATTATTTAATTTTAGATTGGATGATCTTAAACTCGCAAGTGACTTTATCCTATGGAAACCTACACATTGACACACCAGTGTAGACCAACCAACAAAAACATAAATTCATCGGCTCTGTACGGATAATGGATGTTATACGGAGGACTTGCGTGGGAAGCGCGTGGTGTAATGGTTAAAGTCATGGGAAATGGACTCGTCGCCCCGAGTTCAAATCCTGAATGTAGTAATTGCATTTCACACTAATACCCTTGGGAAAGGTATAAAACCTACTCTCCCTCCAGCTATGGATAAATAGTAGGGTAGACTGGCTCTTTAACCCTGGTTAGGCACCCAGTCTAGGAGAAGGAAAACTCTGAATTCAAACCTGTTGAACTCCGCTTAAGAAATTGAACTTCTCGTTGTCAACACTGCCATCGCTCCGTGCGAGGGGATGGGTGTAGTGC